>CAUYPK010076464.1:0-129355 GCA_963574355.1 Loris lydekkerianus
TCTTCCAAGCACCGCCAGCTTTCTGGGGGTTTTGGGGGGAAAAACGTTCTCAGGCAAAGAGAAGCAAACACTAGCATTGGGAAGTCAACAGGAGCTCTCTGAAACTCTAAGGCCTGAGGGATATGAGCAGAGCACCCACAGATTCTGCTACATGACTTCCTTCTTCTCTGTGTAAAGAACAAGACAAATCTTTACTCTGGTCAACATTTCCTCTGCAAAGGAAATAATTTCAACAAATTGCAAGAAGGAAGAATTCATCTCTCCATCCATTTCTCTCAAAGCACCCCTCATTGATTTATCCATTACATTATTGTTAAAAATTAATAAAGTAAGGCACACGTTAATTTACTTTATAGGTTTCTCAGCCACTGATTTCCTATTATCCTTTCCCATTACTCAAATCACTGACTCCTCCAGACAAATTGTCTGCAAGACAAATGCATCCCAGACTCTTGGATTTCATTAAGTATATAAAAGGTGTGTGATTTGTATTAACAACTCAACTCATCACCCCATATTCAAAACTTAGCCAATTAAGCTCAAGTGCATATTAAAATAGGAAAGAGATTCCCAGTTTCTAGTTAATATTCTTATTGCCTAATGAATTGCTCATTCTTTCTAATTCTAGTGCCATTTGCTTAATTTTGTTTTAATTTCTAAAATATAAAAAAAGTCTAATTTTCTAAATGTATGAAAATACATTGTCTTAATATTGCTTGTTAAACTTTCTTAAGAACATTTTTGGAAAGGCCCAGAATAAATGATAAGTAATATCTATGTCACCTGACGCAGTAGTAGGCACATAGTAATCACTCAGTCACTCAGTCAGTGCTTTTTGAATGGATGAGCCTACACTTACATGACAGATACCCATGCACAAATCAGAGGACTGTTCATTTCTCACTATAAGAGCTTGTTTATTTACCTGGTAGTTATCGTTCTTATAAGTTTTTGGTGAGCTTGGTAATGTGGAAAATGTTTGCTTGCATTTATACTATTTCTTAGACCTAATTGGTAATTCTTTAATTTTATAGTCCTTCGATGCATGAAGAAAGTCCAAGAAAAACAGAAGCCATTCATTCTCCCACTAATACATTCAAAATATTTATTAAATGCCAGCTGTGAACCAGCACTCATGAAGAATTTTATGATGCAGATAAGGTTAAAATGATGTGCAGCCCCCGAGAACATCATCCTCTGTGCTGAAGGTGAAGAGTTTATAATTCTTAATATTGTGATTTGTTGTGTTCTTAATAAGTATTCTTAATATTGTGATGAGTTGAGTTGTTAATACAAATCACACAGGCCACAGAACAAGGAACTGACTCCAGAGGGCATCAGGAAAGTTTTGTGCAACATGGGATACTTGAGATGGGTCTTTTGGCTAAGGAGGCTTTGCATGGTGAAAGAATAGGGAAACATATTCTGAATAAAGAGAACAACTTGTACAAATTCCAGTATTTTTTTTTTTTTTAAGGAACCTCTATTGTAGTGTCACTGCAAAGTTTTTTAGGAAACTTCGCTAAAGTCCAGGTTCTCTTGAGAAAAAGAACCAGGCTGGCAGGCTGAAAATTCAGTTAAGTGTTCAAGTGACAGTCCTAAATCCAAACTACAGGCCAGCAGTTGCAAAATTTAGACAGGATTTCTGGGTTACATAGGCTTGAGGTACAATTCCTTCCCCTGGAAACCTCAGTCTTTGCTTTTTAGACTTTCAATTGATTGGCTGAGGCCCATGCACATTATGGATAGTAATCTGCTTTACTCAAAGTCTATTATAATGTTTATCACTCTAGAAAATACCTAGAAACATCTAGACTAGTGTTTGACCAAACAATTGGGCACCATGGCCTAATCAAGCAATGGTTCTCAAAGTACAATTACCAGCATAGTTAGAATCACTTGGAAATTTGTTAGAAATGAAAATTCTTGGGACTTCCCCAGACCTCCTAAATCAGACATTGTAAGGATGGAGTCGAGCAATGTTGTTTAGCAAACACTTTAGAATTTTCTGACTCATGTCAGAGTGTGAGAACCACTGGACTAGAGCATGAAATTCAACTTTTAGGTTGGAAAGGAAAGTATTAAACTAGAAGCAGTTTTTTAATTAGCTTAGTTTTCACAGAGTTTCAGTGCCTTCATTCACTTCACAGATTTTCACATTAAAATAGAAAATTTGATAGTCCCAGCAATATCAAGTTGTGTTCTAATTTTGGAGAAACATCAAGAGAACTATTGATCACTTACACGTAGTATGTAAATACTTTATCTACTAAACTTTTTCTCCATTCCCACCTCCAGCTCTCTGGCTATAAGACTGCTAAGCTGGCTTCAATTTCCTTGACTAAGGTCAATAGGACTCACATCAGAATTTGCCTCAAGATTCTTCAGTAGCCTTTGTATTTGATCACACAATGGGAACTTGTTTTAAACTGTTTCATGGCAGTCCAGAGACAATATATCAAGATAATCAATGGAAATGGTTACTGTGTGAACTCCTTTCAGTAATTTAAGCACTTCATTCATTCCTTTATTGATCCACATGCCTTTTATATTTATTGCCACAATAATGCTGGTGCAATAATATGTGTTTATAGCCCACGTTCATTAGCCAGGTGGCAGGTGTCTCTGTAGATTAGGCTACACTATCTCATGTCTAAGGATTGGCTGATCTAGGATGGACTCAGCTGGATGACTGCAATGGCCAGGCTATGTTTCACGTCTCCCATTCTCCAGAATTTTCCTCTCCCCCACCCTCCTCATGTTTTTATGATGGCAAAGTGAAAGAGGAGGGCAAGCAGAAATGCAAATTTGCTAATTCATGCCCTGCTTGTGTCATGTCCACTTCTTAGATCTTATTAGCCAAAGCAAGTCACATAGCTGAGCCTAGAGTCAGGCTGAGAGGGCACTGGAGTGCTGCATGGATGTGGACCTAATTCATGCATGGAGAGAAGTAAGGCCTGAGACCATGTTTATTACCCACCTCACTTTCTGCTTTCTCATCAGAAAACTCCTCCCTATCTCCTCTCCACTTTCTTCACCTGGCTGGCTATGTTTTACTCATGTTTTTTTATTTATTTTAAATGTCACTTTCTGGGAAACCTCCATTAACCCCTCAAGGCTGGATTCCATGCCCTTCCTATGAGCTTCTGTAGCTCCCTATACATTCCATTATTGCAGATCTTTGTAATATTGTCATGAGTTAGCAAAGCCAAGAAAACCAAGTGAATAAGATGCTCCTAACATATATTTGGACAAGACTGTGGCATTTGATCACTAAACAACTGAAGAGCTATGTTAAGGATTTACTGGGTTTGGGGGGAATTTTTATTTCTAGAATGAGTGACACATATTTCTGTTTATTATGAAGACTTGTCTTCCTCATCAATGCCCACACACTGCTATGCTTTTCCATAACCCATCCCTCTGGCCTGTATCCTTTCCTCTCTGTCCCAAATTAAATCCTCCTCATCTTTTAAGATTCTACCAGGCCTACTTAGTAGCTCTGCCTTATGCTGTCATAGCATTCCACTTACATTTTTTTATAGCACTAATAACTGCGTTTTAGAATTGATGAAATGAAAGGAAAAGATTATTTCCACTTGCTAATAAAAAGAAGCTTTTGGTATACCGCCAGATTGTGCCCTTATTAGTGCAGGGATGAAATGGAAACTTGCACCCAGTGCACCCATCATGGCCTGGTGCCCAGGCACCTGTATGAGCCCTGGGCCACAGCCTGGCTTGCCAAACTCCACCAACTGATTCCAATAAACTAACTAATGAACCCTCAGTGCAGGCCCTGATGCCCAATTTCCTTTAGGTCACTAGAGCCTCATTAAACAAAAAATCCCTAATATGGGCCCTGAACTCTTCCCTTCAGTGTAGTCATCTTTCCACCCCCAGGTGATTAGATCTCCATATTCTTTCTTGACCTACTATTCAAATATTGCAGCAACACTAGCATGACCCATCATGACCAAAATGCACACAAAGACTCTAAATCAGGGGTTCTCAACCTGTGGGCCATCACCCACAGGAACTGTATTAAAGGGCCATGGCATTAGAAAGGTTGAGAATCACCTCTCTAAATGCAGTTATGTGCATGGCAAACACTCTCAACCTCACCTTCAAAGGCCATTTCTCTCATCCAAACTTCTTCCCACTCAACTTCCAGCATCTTAATCAATAGGCAACAAGCTCTTGGAATTGCTCTTATCTCTCATTCCTTCTCATTTTGACCTCTCTTTTATGAAACATGCATTTCCCATAATGTTTTAATTTCACCAAATTAATGTCTTCCATCTTTATTTTCTCTTAGGGAGTTGCAGCAGCTGAAGACCCATGCCCTGCCTGCTTACCTGCCAGTTTGAAATGAAAAACTACAAGATGAGGTATTTTTTTAAAAGAAAGAAAAGAAATACAAATTCAGCAAGTACACATCATTAGCAGGAAGCATGTTCATCCCAGGGGTGGTAATTAAGCATTTAAAGAAATAATAAGGATGGAAAGCCTGAAAACTGTACAGCAAAAACCATTAAAAATAATCACTGACTGGCCAATTTTGTGAAGTCAATGACTTGCAAGCAGTTTGATTCATAACATGAAAGTGCCTTTTAAAAAAATTAACAGACCAAAGTGCTATGTGGCTCCCTAGTCATTCTTCCAAATGGTGATGGATGAAAACTACTTTCCTTTCAGGAAAAGGTTTCTACCATGGATTCTGGTGGTCCTCAGGGCTCCGTCCTAATTTTACCTCCTCTGCCTAGGATAGATCATCCACTTTCATGGATTGCATTTCCACTTTAAGATATTGACTCCTTTAGTCCAAACTATCCCTCAGAGCACAAAACCCACATAGGCACTAGCCTATTATTTATTTCTATGTGGATGGCTTGGTAGTTCATTGAGCTGTTTAGTTCTCCTTTGTCCCCCAGACACATTCCTTACCCTTCATCACTCTGCTCCCAGCCCCACGAGACTGATTCTATGAACTTTATCAACCTGCTCCTTCAGCCTTCTGAATTCCAGGTGAGTTTATTTAGAGTCACTGTCAAGGGCTCAGAGATGGGAAGGAGAGAAATTGAGATCTTTATTTCCCTGGTTTTTCATGCTTTTGACAATGGCTCCTTCCTGTTGCTGCATCAATGGAACACTGAACACTTGAAATGTGCCTAGTCTGATGTGAGATGTGCTGTAAGTATAAAATTTATACTTGGTTTTGAAGATTGAGTAAAGTTAAATATCTCAATCTTTTTATACTGATCACATGTCAACATGACATTTAAGATACTACTTACACTAAATTAACTAAAACGTTATTCAAATCAATCTCATTTCTTTTTTTATTTTGTTTAATTTTGTCCAACTTCACATTAGAATTTGTTATAAAATTTAAAATTATACATGTGGCTCACATTATATTTCTAATTGGAAATCTCTATTTGATAAATATTTGTTGAAAGAATACGCATGAATAAGTAAATAAATGAATAAGAGAAATCTCCAGTTTCCAAATTTGGCTCTTCTTTGGAAATTTTCTCTAAATTTGAGTTAGTCATCCCTTCTATGTCCTCAAAAATAACCTTCTAATGCCCCCTTTATGATAATGATCATATTGCACCAAAATGGTCTGTTTACATTTATGAGGGCAGGCACCGTACCTGTCTTGTTTCCCTTTGAATCACCAGTGCCTGGCATGGTATCTAGCACATAATAAATGCTCAACAAATGTTGGATAAATGAGTGAAGTAAGCCCAACTGGCATGCAATAAGAAATGAGAGATACAAATAACACTAATGAGATGATGATGATGAGGCCCAAAAATGAGGGCTGTGATCATGTGTGAGGGCACTCTTCTGTTCCCCTATTCTGTGATTCTGATCCCTATGATTCTGAGTCAAGGGAAGTAGTGCCTGGCACAGGTGCTAATGAACAAGTACAGAACTGTTGCAGTCTAAGGTACATAGGCTGGATGTGGGGTCAGGCTGATGGGTCTAACTCTTCCTTATTTGTTTTCCTTAACTGCATTCCTACTGCTGAGGCTATGTTAATAATAAGCTAGAAACATATAACTATCTCCAGGATTCAGAAATGTCAGTCTCTCTTCTCTGTTTCTTGCGTGTACTGACATCTTCTCTATTGTATAGGGAAGTAACTCCTTTATGTTTATCTTGGTTTTTCACTGTGTCTGATCTCTCCATCCATATTAACCTACAGTTGACATTCATCAATATGGTGTTCATGGAGTATATTTTCTCTAGTACTCACAAGAATTAGCATAGATATTATTATCATTTTTCTTGAAAGCAAAAAAACTAACAAAAATAAAAAGCAAATGTTTCAAGGTCACACAACAAGCAAGTGATACAATTGGAATACAATTTTTTGTGAGAGTGTAATGCCCATGCTTTATCCATTTCTGCCTCTCTATGGTACATGACACAAGAAATGGTCAGGGGTCAGTGATCCTTCTTGTCCCTATCAGAACTTAATAAAATAGCTGGCAAAGGAGAAGTCTGTGGATTCCTGTCCTGAATACATCACACCTTTGACAACCAGTAAAATCAAAGGTTAAGAGAGTCAACTCACAGTAACAAGATTCTGAGACTTCAAGTGGGGTCCCATACTCTACACGTTATGATCAAATTCATCATGGCCAATCAATTATCCCTGTCCTTGCTCTCCATCTTTGCCTTGATTGTGGTTTTGATCAATGACCCTGAATCTCAGACTCAACCCTCCTGGAGAGTTCTACTTTAACTTCGTTCTACATTAACTTAGCAGGTGGCCTTTTCAAAATATCACTTTACCTTTGGGCCTAGATTTGGTGCCCTGGACATGTCTTCTTTATTCTTGAATCTTGCTCCACCACTGCCTCCACCTGGCACTGTCTACTTTATTTCCACATCACCAGATTCTCAAACTTGGTCTGAGGCACTTCCTCAGCAAGGATAGAAGCACTTAGTTCACAATAGCCCTGGAAAAAGAGCAGCAGGATTAAGGGGAAGTAAGGAAGAATCAGAAGAAGAGATTTGCAAACAAAGGCAAAAGGCATTTCTGAAGATTCGAACCCCTAACCTTTAACTCTGCCCTTGCCTCTTGGTTTAGTCTTGCTCCATTGATTTTTTTAGTAATATGGTTGTATTTCCAGCTCAGTGGTTCTTAAAACTTTTAACAGGTATCAGAATCATCTGTGTTGTTAAAAGACAACTTGCTGGGACCCACAACAGAGTTTCAGATTCATTAGATCTATTTCCAGGTGTTGAGGCTGCTGCTAGTCTGAGGACTACAGTTTAAAGACTACTGTTCTAGGATTTTATTTTTTAAATTGTCGATCTCCTTGCTGGCTACTCGTGGTGAGACAGGGGAAAGTGGACTTCAGGCACTTCTTGCTTAGGCAATCTGCATAGAAATATCACTGGGGTGGGGGCAGAGTGAAGCAGCAGGAGACTTCTGGAGCTGAGGAAAACTGATATGAAAGGCAGGTGCTTGGTATCAGCTGGCCTGGGAATGAGAAAGGGCTGTCCTATAGTATTTTGATTTTGGACTGGGCTGCTCATTGGAGCAGTGAGTAGACTCAAAAGGTGTCCAGAAGCTGGGTTTGAGTACCAGTTGCAGTGGTAGTTCTCCCATCAGCTTTCCTGCTTGCTGGGCACAACCACTTTGTGAAGAGCACACATAAGAGGAGCAGTCTGTGGGGTCCTAGAGAACAGCAGGGCTCTGGGAACCTGCTGAGTTCCAATAGCCATTCCTGGGGTGAGCACAGATACCTCCAAAGAGGATGCTATGTTGTCACAGTCTGATGGGTCTTCTGGGAAGTTTGGTGAGCTTTGGGACCCCAGTCCCAGGGGAACTGATTGCTGACAAATCGAACAGGCCCGTATTGAGGGCAGAAAAGTTAGGAAGACAAGATCTGGTCTCCTTTGCAACTAGGATATAGCTTCCCGCCCCCATCATGTATAGTAAATTCAGAGTGTGTTCTCTGTCTCCTAACACCACAGCACTACCTGGTGTCCAGGCAACATATTGCAATATATATACACACACATATATACATTTTTGCTTCATTTTTTCAATTTTTTCCTTAGTTTTTTTCTTTTCTTTTTTTCTCTTTTATTGTTATTTTTTATTTTGTTTTCTTTGATTATATTTTTCTTTTTTAATTTTTACTTCTTTCAATAGCAAGGGCTCCTCCATTTTCATTACAGTTTTTTCAACCCCTTTTATTCTGTCTTTCTTTTTTATATCTTTCCTTTTTCTCTCTTTTGGTAGATATTTTTCTACTTTTATCATTTTTCCCCCCATAAATTTATCATACAACACCTAAAGTATCCCTCTTTTCCTCTTTATCTTATACAATTATATTTTAAATTTTTTACCCATTTTCATTATTTTTTACATTTTTTTCTTTTCTCTGATGACTAGCAGTTATAACATTGCTCTGAGGGTGTCACAACACTGGCTCAAGGAGGTTACAAGCTCACAGTCTTGGATGCCCTTTTAGCTTTGGCTTTTGAAAAGGAAGGTATTGGTAGGTCCCTACTGCAACATATTGCTGATTTCTTTCTATATTTGGCAGAGATGGGGTCTTGCTTTTGCCCAAGCTGGTAAAGACCTCTTGATTTTGAGGGACCTGCAACGCCTGGCCCCCCAAAGTTCCAGAGCTTTGAGTATGGTTAAAGCACTCCACTAAACACTGCCATTTCTCTAGTTACTCTTTCTTTCTTACTGTTCCTTTTCTTTCCTTTTCTTTAATTATGTCCTTCTACTCCACCTTCTTTTTTTCCCCTCCTCTTTTTATTTCTCCTCTTTTATTTTCTTTCTACCTTCTCTCTCTTTACCCTTATCTTCCTTTTGGCCTTATGCCAAAAGAACACTTCAAAACCAAACTTCTAAGATAAAGTAATTTAAAGCAAAGAAGGTAGTGAAGAGGAAAAAGTAGGAGAAGGAAGTAAATGAGAAGAAAACACACACAAGAAGTAGCCAACAGAAAAATGTTGGCAACTTGAAAAACCAGACTAGAGCAACCTTCCCCTAGAGATCATAAGGTAGCTATTACAGATAATTCTTCCTAAAGAATTAATGGAAATCACAGAAAGTGAATTTAAAGCATGGATGGCAAAAAAAAAAAAAAGGGAACTGATAAGAAAGTGGAAAAACAGAACCAAAAATGGATGGTAGATATGAAGAATATAGAAAAGATATGGGGGAGCTGAAGAACTTAAAGGCATCAATCAGGGAATTTAAGATGCAGGAGAAAGCATCAATAACAGATTAAACCATAGAGAAGAAAGACTCTTAAAGCTAGAAGATAAAGCTCAGGAATTAACCCCAGTAGTTAAAGGGCCTGGAAAGCAGAGAGAGACAGCAGAACATTTGCTGAGAGAATTATGGGATTTCATAAAGCATTCAAACATACAAATTATAGGTATTCCTGAAGGGGAAGAAGACAATCCCAATGGATATCCTCCCTACTAGAGGATATCATAAATGAAAATTTCCCAAGTATTACTAAAGATTTCAAAACATTACTTTTAGAGGGATATTCAAATCCTGGTTATCTCAACACAAATAGAGCATCTCCAAAACACATAGTAATGAACCTTTCCAAAGTCAAGACAAAAGAGAAAGTTCTGCAAGCAGTCAGGAGTAAGCACCAATGGACCTACAGGGACAGACCCATCAGGGTGACCATCAACGTTTTAGCTGAAACTTTCCCACAGAAGAAAATGGTTACCAACCTTTAACCTTTTCAAACAAAACACTTTTTAACCCAGAAATCTATATACTAACCTAAGTGTCAAAATTGGTGGAAGACAACTAGGCAGAGAACATTAGCTCAAGAGGGATAGATATTGAAGTAAAAGATATCTTCCTTACAACCACTGTGGTTGGAGGGAACAGAAAGACACTCATTTTGCATGTTGGCCATTTGAAAGGATGACAAAGTAGGCAGATATTTCAGGGGAATAATTAATAATGGATATTTCAAAGAGTAAGTGGGATTTTAAAAGTGATTGCCATCTTTCTCAGGTATGCTGAGATTAATTAGTAGAGAACTACAGTAACATCTTAGGGTATAAAACCAATGTCCACAAATCAGTAGCCTTTGTATGTGCTGATAACAGCCAAGTTGAGAAGCTAATCAAAGATTCAATTCCCTTCATAGTAGCAAGAAGGAAAATGAAATACCTAACAATATACCTACAGCAGAGGTGAAGGACCTCTACAAGGAGAACTATAAAACCCTAAGCAAAGAAATAGCAGAAGACATTAACAAATGGAAGCACATACCATGCTCTTGGCTGGGAAGAATCAACATTGTTAAACTGTCTACTCTATCCAAAGCAATCTACAAATTTAATGCAATACCCACTAAAATACCAATACCATACTTTGAGAAACTGGAAAAAAATAGTTCTTTGTTTTGTATGGAACCAGAAAAAGTCCCTGATAGCCAAGAAAATTTTTAGTAATAAAAACAAAGCTGGAAATATCAGTCTATCAGACTTTAGGATATTACAAGTTCGCAGTGATCAAAGCACAATGGCATTGACACAAAAATAGAGACACAGACATATGGAACAGAATAGAGAACAAAGACATGAAACCAGTCTCTTATAGCCATCTGATCTTTGATAAAACAAACCCAACATATACTGGGGAAAAGAACCCCTGTTCAATAAATGGTGCTGGGAGAACTGGATAACCACATGTAAAGCACTGAAACCGGACTCGCACCTCTCACCATTTACAAAAATTAACTCAAGATGGATAAAAAGATTTGAATCTAAGACATGAAATGATAAAAATCCTAGAGAAATCATGGGAAAAAGTCTTGAGGATGTTGGCCTAAGGAAAGATTTTATGAAGAAGACATCAGTAGCAATCTCAATAATAATAAAAATAAACAAATGGGACTTAATTAAACTGAAAATCTTTTACACACCCAAGGACACAACAATTAAAGCAAATACACAACTGTCATAATATGAAAAGGTATGTGCATATTACCAATCTACAAAGGCTTGACAACCGGGATCTATAGAGAACTCAAATTAATTAACAAAAAAGAGAAAACAATCCCATCTATCACTGGGCAAGAGACATGAACAGAACTTTTTCTAAGGAAGACAGACAAATGGCTAACAAACATATAAAGAAATGTTCATTGTTCCTAATCATCAGAGAATGATGAGATGTCACCTAACCCTAGTGAGAATAGCCCACATCTCAAAGTCCCAGAGTTGCAAATCTGGCATGGGTGTGAAGAGAGAGGAACACTTCTATACTGTTGGTAGGACTGCAAACTAATACAGTCTCTTTGGAAAGAAGTATGGAGAATCCTCAAAGAACTCAAATTATACCTCCCATTTGACCTCACAATATCAGTACTAGGCATCTACCCAGAAGAAAAAAAAAAATCACTTTATCATAAACACATTTGCATTAGAATGTTTATCACAGCTCAATTTATAGTTGCTAAGATGTAGAAAAAACCTAAATGCCCATCAACTCAGGAATAGATTAACAATCTGTGGTATATGTATGCTAAGGAGTACTACTCAACTATAAGAAAATGTGGTGACTTTACATCTTTTGTACTAATCTAGATGGAGTCGAAACATTCTTCTTAGTAAAGTATCATAAGAATGGAAAAGCAAGTATCTAATGTACTCAATTTTACTATGGAGTCAGTAGATAATCTAACACAAGCCCACATAGGAGAAAAACTTAATTCCATTCAAGATAGGGGTAGGTAGAATAAGGGAGGGGGTAAGAAGGGAGGGAATTGGTTTGCTCCTACTTAAAGGGCACAAGGGGTATATGGCACGCCTTTTGGGTGTGGGACACAACTATAAGAGGGACTCTACCTGAAAAATTCAAAAATTGTGACCTTGTTGTCTGCATTCTCACAATAATCTGAAATTAAAATTAAAAGAAGAAAGAACCCCTATTATAGTAAGAATAGAGAATAAAGGGTGGCAATGTCCCCTGGAGACTGGCTGTGAAACTAGCCTTCATGAATTAGAAGAAAGAGTCATGCTCAATCATAATGAGGTTTATATTTTAAAGTTGGTATACTTATCCAACTTTGGTGATATCTCTTTATCACCTCAACCATTACTTTCCTATAGTTTCCTCTCATATGTTGAAAAAAAAAAAAAAAAAAAGGTATGAAGATTACCATTTCATGTTGTTGATTTGGGGGAAAAGAACATTTCATGTACCAATTGGCACAGGACAAGATCTCAAAAAACAGTAGCTAGACTTCAAGTATATACATTATATTATATAATTTTAAGAGAAGCCAAATCTAGAAAGGCCATAATCAAAATAATAAGAGGAAAATTAAGGCAGAAAGGAATGAAAGAACATCTAAGTTTTGTCATAAAAAAAAAAATTGAAAATAGATAGAGGGACCATTCTGTGTAAAGCATACATAAATATTCTTCAATATTATAGACCAATTTCCTCCCCATTTAAGTGAATAAAAGACTGGGATTTTATTCCGGCAAAAGGGTTGAATTAAGTGAAGAAGAGTAATATGATTTTGTAAACTTTCACAGATGAGAACTCAGTGAGGGCAATGACAGAGGAAGTATCAGTGGTAGACTGGAGAAGGCATAGGTATGCCACAGAGGGCAACACAGTATCCTCACTCATGATAAGAAGAAAATGCAGAGCAATGAAGGCTATTTCTGCACCAGTATGCATAAGTTATTTACACAGACAATTTATAATCATTTCCTGGGAATTTCAGCATCATATATGACTCTAAAGGTGATTTACTTCTCTTTGAGGAATTGGTTTGTATACTGAAAAAAATGCACATGCATCCATATATAGATATTTCATTTCAATGATGCCAGAGTTCTTTTATAAGTATTCATCTCAACAAAATCCATAAAGTGAAAAGAAAAAAGACAATATTTAGAAGAGAAAGATACACGGTGACTTGAAAAGTCATTTAATATCTCATAGTCTCAGTTTCCTCATCCTTATACATTCTATGAAACTCTAAAAGAGATGACAAATAGCCATTTATAAATAATATTAATAACAACAATAGTAACAGCCACTGGTAGGACTTCCCGAGTTCTACATTTCAGGCACCATATATCAGTTTCCATATATTTTTTTCATATAATGCTTCCAATGAGTCTATGAGATAAATACATAATTCTTTCCATTTCAGTAATGAGGAAATGTGGCTCAGATGGGATTAGACCACATGACAAGGTAGTGAGTGAAAGAGGTGAGATTAAAAGCAATACTGCATGACTCAGTGTTTGATGAACTCCATGGATATCAGCTATTGGGGCTGTTATGACCATGCTTCTTGGGGGAACTCCAGAAACATGGCTGACCTGACATAAACACATAAGCAAAATATAACAGCTGAAATGAGGCATGAAGGAAAAAATGGGAAAAATCCAAAGATTAAGGTTTAAAATAGATACAATCTTCACTCACTGTTAAAATGACCAGGCCATAGCTCTTATATCCATGGTTAAATAGTTGGACACATGGCTTGGGTAAATTTCAACAGGATGGAAAGAGGCTAGCTGTGCCTTACTCATAAAAGAAAGCTGCAGGGAAAGGATAGGATAAAAGAGGAGACAAAAAGCATGTCAACAGAGCAGTGAGGGCTCAGCAGGCGAAGTGAGATACAACAGAAACATCCTAATTGTTAACAGAGACAGGAAACCAGGGAGAAGTTAGCAGGGTAAAGGCTGTGATACTGTCCTCTGGGGAGCAAGAAGTGAGCCTGCAATTTGGAGTAACTGGGGGACACTTCCTTAGATTTTATTAAAAGCACAACTGCATGGGGACTGAATGTGAATTTTTGCTACCAACTCTTCCTTAATGTTTTTCCAGAAATGCTTTTCCCTCTAAAATCTGAAAGCTTAAAATTTATTTGAGACTGTGAAGGAAAATTTTAAAATTAAAAGCTCTCAGAGGAAGGATTCCTCCATAAGATGAGTTGAAATAAGTGCTCTGATTTTTCCATTATGACCCTGGAGAGGAAAGGTAGAGATAAGGAGCTGAGAAGACTTTTACAGGCAAGGCTTCCAGGTGCCACCCAAGGAACTTGACAGAGGCTGAACTTGAGATTTTCCAACCTTAAATAATGCTATCACCCAACAATGTGAGATATGAATTTGCTTCTCATGTTAAGAGCGAATCACTTCTCAGTGCAAACTAGTGCAACTTCTATGAAGCACAACTTAAGGATATACATAATGTTAAGAGCAACTTCAATTCAAATAATTGTGCCTGTATGATAGGTAGATATACAAAGATGTGTGTACCAAGATATGTGTTACAGTTTATTTAGTGTATTGAAAATCTGGACAACTTCAGTGGTGACCAATAAGAGACCACTGTTAATAAATGATTCTATTTTATAACAGAAAATATTAAGTGTGTACCCTTTAATCACTTTTGGCAGTGTAGAAATACCTTTAAAATATATTCATTTAAAACTTTATACCCTCATTTTAATTTGAAATGAAAAATTAAATTAGAAAAAAAATAAAAATAGAAAATAAAATGAAAGCATATATAAAATAAATGACTTCACTTGTAGTAAATGGATTACATGTAGTTTTGAAGGTTCTTTTTCACTTTTTTTTTTTTTTTTTTTTGAGACAGAGTCTCATTCTATCACCATAGGTAGATTGTAGTGGCATCATCATAGCTCACTGAAACCTCAAACCCCTAGGTTCAAGCTATCCTCCTGCCTCAATCCCCAAGTAAGTGGGACTGTAGGCTACCATGATGTCTGGCTAATTTTTCTAATTTTAGTAGAGATGGGGTCTTGCTCTTGCTCAGGCTGGTCTTGAACTCCTGAGCTTAAGCAATTAGCCTACCTTGGCTTCTGAGAGTGCCAAGAGTACAGGCATGAGCCCAGAACATGTAATTTAATATACTTTTTTATGCGTAAAAAGTTCTAAAAAGATTCATTAAAAGTTGTTTTCATACTGGTGAGAGTAAGGTTAGGGCATACTTGTAGTGGAAGAAGTTTTAACATTCATTTTATATCCTTCTACACTGATTGCATTTTTAAATCATGAACATGAATTTTAAAAAAACAATATTTGGAAAGTTTAAAAGACATTTCTCTGAGAGGAAGTATGGTTGAAAATTAAATTTCTTTAACATTAAAATACAAATCCCTAAGCAGAAACTATAATAAAATGAAATCAATACTTTAATAAATTTTTTATCCTGTTCAACTAACTGAGTTTATCCCAGAGATGTAACAGGGGTTTAATATTAGAAAATCTATTAACACAATGCATTACATCATTATACTAAGGAGGAGGAATGACACAATCATCTTATTTAATGCCAAAGGACATTTGGCTAAAAGAAAAAATTGATTTATAAAAAGCATGCCTTAAAAATAGTAGACTTTCACAGTAGATAAACAATAAGTACCAGAAACAACAGCCAACATCATAATTGAATCATAGAGAGATGTCAATTATACAGGATATTTCATATTTTTGAACTTTTTGTAATGATCATGTCTGAGTTTTACATAATGAAAAAAACTAATAGCTTTAGAATCTGTCTTAAAAAATCCTGAGTACAATGAAAAGGGTAAACATGTGAACCAGAGAAAGAATTTTCACTACAATAAAAGATGAAGACTTACTCAGCCCCAAGTGAATAGACTGAGGCATTGTTCTTAGAATTTGAGTTGTACCACGGACAAGTTTGACAAACTTAAACTCTTCTCATGTATGATTCTAAACTAGCTTCATAATGTGCTTTCCTTCAGTATGATCCAACAAGAAATTACTGAGTATTTACTCTGTGATCTGTGCTAGGCTTGAGGCTTTCAAAAAAAAAAAAAACTAAAAGAGGGTATGAGCATGAGGCAGTGGATCGTAACCAATTCCTGTGTTATGAGCTTAGAACTGCTTCCAGCACATGACTTTCAGTGTGTTAGAGAATGGCTGCCAGGAGGATGAGGGGAGCTTTGAAGCAATCTTTAATGTTTACATGAGTGTGAAAACATGTACATGTGCCAGTGAAGAGCCAAGGAAACTGGAGCAACTTCTGTGAGGCAAGAAGAAGCCTTTAGGAAAACCAGAGTTGCATTTAGACAAGAGGCAGAGCGATCACTCAGTGTTAAGTGTGAAAATGTGGGATATTTACTTATAAAAGGACATGGCTTCAAGAGATTTGACAGAAGATAGGAGATCAGGTTTCAGGGTTCAAGTGGTTTGGATGGGTGGTTTCATTCACTAACTCAGAATCCCCCAAACAAGAAGCCTCACTGGAAGTAAGCAGTCTTAAATAGTCCAACTTTGATTCCAGAATATCCACACTGATACCAGAACTGTCAAAGGGGAATAGCAAATGGTTAAGTAGCAAATCTTCGACTTGGCTTGAGAGGTAATCCTCAGCTTGGCTCTCTCCACATCTTACCCCACTATTGCAGGAATCTGCTGATGGTTACTGAGTACTTTCTTCATACAAGGCAGTGTGTAGAAGATCATAAAAAGAATTAAGGCACAACTCTAGCTCTCAAAAAATACTCAGCACAACTAAGATTTGTGTCAATGATTCTTAAAAATAAGAATCACCTGGAAGCCTCGTTAAACCACAACCTGCTGCGCTCCATTCCTCAGTGTCTGATTCAGTAGGTCTGGGATGAATCCTGACAATTCACATTTCTAGCAAGTTCCCAGGTGATGTCCATGCTGCTAGTTCAAAGATCAGATCTTGAAAACTACTAACATAAGGGAAATAGCTATAAATGCTTTGGGAACTCAGAGTACAAAAATACTCATTTACAGAGATTAAAATCAGAGTACGAATAAAATTCTGATAAATTCCCTAAGTTATGACTTTTTGGTCCACAATATTCTCTGAAAAATGCTTGTGGTTAATGTACTCTTTGTTAAGGAAGAGCCAAGTCTTAAGTCAATTCAAATGCTGGAGATTATATTATAATATATTGTCTTTATTCAAGCCTATTCAAGCATTGGAAATAAGGGCTTCAGGATATTCTCTTCACAGGATCAGATGCTGCAGTATAAGATTCATAGGACAAGCTCATGGTCACTGCATGTCTGGGCCAGCATGGGTCATAGGAATAATTCCTCTTCAAGCTTTCCTGGGAAAAATATTACCCATAATAGCTACAGTTCTACAGCCGATTGCAGTTTACAAGTACCTTTACATACATTTACCTGAAGGACCAATTAAGAAACCTATGAGTAGGTATTCTTCAAAGTGTAAAGTCTATTTAAGTACAGTTGTCATCATATTTTAATTTGAACAGATTAAAAAGCTGAGTATTGCTGTCTTTTACCTATGGAGAAAGTGGATATAATGGTTTCAAAGTTCACCCTCTCTGAAACTTATGTTGACACTTACATTAAGCCCCAATGTGGCAATATGGAGAGGTGAGGCCTTAAAAAGGTGATTGGGTCATGACAGCAGTGTCTTGATGAATGCATTATTCTATTCCCAGATTAATGGGTCATCACGGGAGTGATACTGATGGCTTTATAAGAGAAAGAGAGACCCGGGCTAGCACACTTACCATCCTCAGGTTGTGATGCTCTGTGTCACATTGGCTCTCCTACTCTTAAGAAGGTCCTCACACAAGGCTCTTCAACCTTGGAGTTCTCAGCCTCTGTGACTGTAACAAATTCCTTTCCTTTATAAATTACCCAGTTTCAGGCATTCTGTTACAAGCAACAGAAATGAAGTAAGACAATGAAGCTACATGAGAAAAATGACTTGACTTTGATCAGAGAGCTTCCAAGTAACAGAGATGAGTATAAAATATAATTCAGACCTAGAATTTTAATTTTAAAACTTGTGCTGTTTTAAAAGAAATGTCAATCTTTGCCACCAAGGAAGGAACAGCATGGGGTAACCACGTTTTATACTGTGTCATTAAATGCTCTTCCTTTTTTCAACATCCCTCTCCCAGCCATGGAACCTCAATAGCTCACTAGAACAGAGCTGGGGGTCTGAACAGAAGAACCTCAGGTTAGAGTGTGGTTCACAAACTTAGATGTGCATTGGGATCACTGGGAGGCTGTTAAAGCAGATCGCCACGCCCCATCCCAAGGTTCAGTAGGTCTCAGGAGGGGCCTACTAATTTTCATCCCTAATGAATTCCTGGGTGATGCTGATGATGCTGGTCAAGGCACCAAACTTTGAGAGCCTCTAAATTACAAGTTAGAACAGTTGAAATACTAACCAGGAAATTCTGAGAGCATGAGGAATTTACAAATGAAGGAGGAGAATTAGAGGAAACATGAAGACAGGACTAACGAGTTAGAGCTGTGGGGAATAATGGCAATCTAGGCTTATAAAGGAACGTATGAAAGGAACTTATAAAGGAACAAAGTGATAAAGAAATGCTTTTCAGAACAGAGAAAGAATGGAGTGATTGATGACAGAAGCCACCATGGCAAAGAGCATTTGTACTGAGAGCGCTTCATGGCATGGAGTAAAATCCCCCAAAACCTCCTAACGAGGCCTCAGCATTACCAGGGAACCAGAATTCTCTGCTTGCTCTATTTTCTCAGTCTTGGTTACTTAGCCTCTTAGTCTCTTCTGGATGCCCTTGCAATACTCCCTGTCCTATTAGGTGTGGCACCTCTGGTAATTTTATGTGTCCACCTGGCTGTGCAGCAGGGTGCTCAGATTAAGCATTATTTCTGGATGAGATAAGCATTTGAAGGGGTGGCCTCAGTGAAGTACATGAGCCTCCCCAGTGGGTGGTGTCTTCCAGTTCTCAGTGGGTTTCCTGGGTTTCTAGCTTGCAACGGGCAGATTATAAGCTCTTCAGCCTTCATAACTGCATGAACAAATTCCTTATAATAAATCATATGCTTATATTTATATACACACACACACACACACACATACGTACATGTATATAATCTCCTATTGGTTCTATTTCTCTGGATAACCCTTATAAGAAATCTGTCCTTTTCAAAGAAAAGGCACCACATGATCAGAAGACGAGGCTATAACATTTTAAATAATCTATCCTACTTGCTAACTCCCAGTGCAGTCCACAGATTGCAAAACTAGCACTGTTTAGCAGAGTGAAGTGGCTTCAGAGTCACCCTCAATCACCAGGTTCCTTAGGACACTCCTTATTCTTTGGTGCCAACAAGTTGACTTGATCTGCAGCCATACATCTCTCCAGTTTGTTGCCCTGACAGGTACTTGGCACATAGGGGTTCCCTGATCATATGTCTTCTCCATGGAGACAGCAATCTGTGCCCTAAAGAATTGCCAGCCTGGTGGAAAGGGAAAATAACAGCCAGTGAACAAAAAAATCACACATACACTATGATTTCTAATACTTCAAAAAGTCGTTGCATTATTTGGAGTAACTACTTTTTAAAAAATAAAGCACAGATAGGTTTATCTACAAGGAGAAAAGTGTGTCTACATTACAGAGAGATTTAATTGCCAATGCCAATCAATGCAGTGACTTCCTAGAGTGGTGTCTGGACAGGAATAATGAGCCTGTGTCCATCAAGACTGCCATGATTGGCTAATAATGTCTGTCATGGCATGGGAAAGGAATGTGGTGATCCAAATACTGTATTTGCCCTCCCTGGTCCAAATGCTATCATGGATTCTTTCCATTTCTTAATTCTATGATTCTATGTTATTATCTCTAATGTGAATGTACCAAGCATATATTTACCTCTAAGATGTTAGATTTACTTCTCCCGTGGGGTCATCTTTCTAGTTTTTTCCTCCTGTTGGGTCTCAGGCTCCATTTTTTCCTCAGGTGACTATTACAATACTCCAGCTCACAGTGTTAAAGTGTACAGCAAATGCATAATAATAGTGTGCTAAACACTTCATAAAAGTAGCATTAATAATCTATGCCACATCCCTGTTTGCTTAGAAAACCCTGCATGTCGCAGATGAATTCAAAACCCCAGTGGGAGGGAGCTACAGCCTTGTGACCACAGTCACCGGATTCAGATAAAGTGGCTACAAGAATAGACCTTTTTGAAAACCACCTTGATTTTCCCTATTTCTTTTTTTCCTAAGCTCTTTAAGAGTAGTGTCAAATTATCCCAATGCATGATGGCCCTGTTTCTGTAGAAACTATTTCAGCATAAAATTACAGAGCAGAGAAAATCATTAGGTCTAAATATTCTTTCAAAACTCATTAGAAGGATAGTACTGTTTATCTTGTGCTGTCAGTGTCAGTGGGCTGCCTCTAACCTGGCTAAATCACTTTCCTGGGCCTCAATTTCCTCATTTGTCAAAGCGGGGTGGGGGTGGGGGGCTGGTGTGGGAGGGAGAGAATGTATAGATGACTTCTCAGATCCTTTCCAGCTGCAACATTTTATAAATATTATGACCTTCACTACAAACGGTTATTACATTGAATTGGGAAATTGAATATATTTTAAAAGAAACTGGCCTGTTATAGCTATAATTAAAAATTCAAACTGTTCTCTATCAAGGAGAATGCCATCAAAAAATTAAAGGTGTGATTGATTAAATGTTGGAGATCTTCAACTCAGGATGGTACCCATCCCTGGTTTGCAAACTTGAGGGGGTGGCACTAAGGATGAAGTTTTCACTCAGGGGAAATTTAGCAAGATCTGGAGATATTTTTGGTTGTCACAACTGAGATCAAGACAAAGCATACTACTGGCATCTAGTGTGAAAAGCCTAAGAATGCTGCTAAATATCCTACAGTGCCCAAGACAGCCCCCTGTAACAAAGAATGTTATCCAAAGGTCACTGGTGCTGAGGTTAAGAAATCGTGCATTAACTCCAACTCAAAGCAGCAGAGTTCACAAAGATTTTCAGGGTAAGGAACGAGATCTCTAATCTGACATACAAGTAAGTTTCAGATTCAGATGTTTCAATTGACATAAATCAAGCTAACAGCATGATTTATGTCAATAGCACCAGGCCAAATTAGTCACTACATTACAAAATGGTGAAAACATTAAGGAATTCTAAATATTACTAAGTATTGGGAAGAAAGCTCACACTTAGCAATATCTGAACTAAGGAGTACTACTTGTCTTTTTTTTTTTTTTTTTTGGTTAGGTTTTACGCTTTGTATGAATTTTAATCTCTCATAATTTTATTTTTAACCTTTTTCAAGAAAAGCTATTAGATCCTTCTTAATTATCATTAGATGCAATAAAGAAAACAGTTTTCTATTTTCCAACCTCATTCAGCTAAAATATGAGAATGGAAAAACTTGCCAAAGGAATGTGCCTTCTATTTTGGAGGAGAACCAAAAGCACCTTCATATATCTAGGGCTAAGATTGCCAAAGTGGAAGCTACAGCAAAATCTTACTTTTGTGGTCTTGCTAAAAATTTATTTTTGTATTTTAGCTGCCTTCATAGTATTGGAAAGATGCTCACCGAAAAGCCATTATGCCTCTTTTTCTCCATAATCAGAGGGAGGCAAGGGATAATTTTTTTTGTGCTAAACCCGTGGGATTGAAGGATTGCTGTTACCCCAGCATAACCTAGTCTATCCTCCCTAATTCACTCAGAAATTGGATCCATCTCTCTAGAGCAGGCCAACAAATTAGTGCCCCACACTGGCTCTGAAGTATGGTAATATCCAATATCATAAGTAACCACATTTAGAATTATAAACATGTAAATCTCAGATGCTGCTTTTTATATACATCCTGTACCTCTTTATAATAAATAGAGTCTGAGAAACCCCCAAATCAGTGCCTCCATTAGTCCCAGGCACTGAGAACCCTCCAAGATCATCTGTGAACACATTTTCTTAAAGCATTCCCAGTAGTCTATTTCTTTAAATAATGAACAATCAGTTTTGGAGTGGTTCCTTCTCCCCACTTAACTTCACCCAAAACACTAACTTTCCTCTGTAAGTTGTCCCTGTGTTTGACAAAGAACTAATACCAAATATCTCTACCTCATAATAACCATCTCTGCTTTATATTCCTCTAACACTTCATTTGCAGGGATTTCTAAGGCATAGTTAAGAAATTTAACTAATAATTTGGCCTAATCTCTGCTCACATATTCATTTCACTGTTTAAGTACCCTCTTAATTGCAGAGATTTTGTGGTTATGGAGCCCATTAAGAAACAAGCATGGGAGAACTACGTCATTTATTGAGACCTTTCCATCTGAAACTTACTCTAGGTTCAATAATCTAAATTAAACAGAAATGCCTCAGTCCAGCCCATCTCCTGCCAACAGCCAAATTTATCCAGGTTATTTACTAAGTTGTCCATTTCCTTTTATCAGTAGAAACGTGATTTATGAATTCTCAACCTTTTGATAGGTCACTGCTCAAAGTCATGCTCTTCCATTGCTCTTAAAAATTATACGGTTTTTTTTAATACACTGTGAATAATCTTATTTTACTATGGTAAAACTTCACAAATCTAGTATTAGATCCTAAACTAGCAGAATTAGAATTCAACAGATAATTTTGGCTGAAAGAGCAAATAGTAACTCCATGCAAGGAAGACTCAAGCCTCCTAACCAGGGCATTTGGCAAATCTGATTAGATCAGAATATCTAAAACCCATCTCTGTCCTCAGAGCATTCAGGTGAATATAACATGCATAATAACATGATATATAATAACTCATTGTTTGCCTGTGACAGAATATAGTAATTTATCTATTCACAAATCTGTTTTCCTGGAGTAGGCTGTGAGCTCTTGAGGGAAGGGAAATGTGTCCTATTTATCACATCAAGGACTCCAACAGCACATGGCACATGGAAAGTATGTGATTGATTAAATGACTACACGAAGGAACACCAGTTTTTCAATCTGATTTATCTGGCCTATAGATATTGTTCTGCTCTGCCTCATATATTGATATTTGCATTCAGAAACTATCACTAGAAATTTCTAACAACTTTAGACAATGTTTCCCTTTTCTAATCAGAGCCCTATGATAGATAGTATCTATTTTGTTAATGGTGTCACTAGAAGGATGCTAACATATATATGTATCCTGATAAGACAAAACAAGAAGAAATGACAGGCTGTTAGGGTTGTATACATGTATAAAGAAGAACTTACCTACCACAGTGACATAATTTTTTTTTTTTTTTCAGTTTCTCACCCGGGCTGGGTTTGAACCCACTGCCTCCGGCATATGAGGCCAGCACCCTACTCCTTTGAGCCACAGGCACTGCCCGCACAGTGACATAATATTAAAACGAGGATCAAAAAAAAATCACCAAATGAAAGACCCTTAAGGTTTCTTTATTTCCTGACCTTTCAAAGGACAGTCTGGCTCTATGAAAATACTGAAAGGAGGAGAGAGAATGTTTAACCACAACCACCACTCTACTATTAAATAAGGTAAAAATGTCAAGCTACTTATAGAAAAACAAAAATAAAGGAGATTATAAAACACTTTGCAAACATAAAGGGTTATAGCAATGCTGACTAGTAATTTTGATGCTTTCCAACAGAGCCACTATATTTGAAAGGATTATCTTGAAATAACAAGTGGGGGCCCATTCTGTCTAGCAGAATGAGAAACTATCGCAAGTACCCTGAAAATCCATATAAAGCATCTGGATTTCATAACTCAAGGATAATCTTTCTTTCTCTTTCTACCTGCCTCTTTCCCTCTCTCCATTTATCAATCTCTTCCTCTCTCCCTCCCTCTTTGTTTAGTCTTATTCCTATTAACATATGGATAACAAAGAAAAGTTTTCTAAAATAAAGAAAATAACATCCAACTTACTGAAGAGACAGAGCAAAACCTCACAGACTTGTCATTTTAAGTAACAGAAAGCTTTTTAAAGTAGGCTTTAAAACCAAGTTATGTCCAAATATACTAGCTCAAGGAATCTTGGCAAGAGTGATTGAAAAGGGGCCTACTGGAAGATTGATTGCTTTACTGGCCCAATTAATGTCCATGCTGTAACCTCTCATTGCAATGTGACTTGGAAGCTCCTCCCATCAAAGGGGGAGGATCTACATCCTCATTTCTTTAATGTGGACTAGGCTTACCCAAAAGAATATAGCAGGATTGACAGTGTGTGAAATCTGAGCCTCAGGAATCTTGCAGGTATTCACTCTCAATGTCAACACCCCCACCACTCTCACACAATAAGCCTGAGTTTGCTTACTGGAAGATGAGAGACTACATATAGAAGGCCCACTTTGTCCTAGTTGAGAACAACAGCAATGATGGGAGAAAGTTCACTCCTCAATACTTGAGAAAGCATACCCAATATTAGCAGAGCTTCCTACCTAACACAAACCTTTTAGTATGGCTGAGACAAGAAGAACCATCCAGCTGAACCATAGACTTATAAGTACTAGTAAATGTCCATTGTGTTATGCCTCGATGTTTTAGAGTGGTTTGTTATGTAGCAATATCTAATCAACACAGACTATATCTTTATCTCTTTACCATTTGATCAGTTGGTCTGTTGGACACTGATCAACTTCAATAGAGTTGATACATATCAGGACCCAGGACATACATTTTGTACCTATTACATTATAAGGGTGATTGACATTTGGATCATCACCTGTGATACCTAAATAGCATTCTTATATTCAGAGGGATTCTTATTCCCCATAAGATTATCACAATACCTACTTACAATTCATGGAGACCTTTATTAATTAAAGGGCTTTATTAATATTAAATAGTCCATAGTCATGCATGAAACAGAACTATGAAATATAACATGCAAATTGTCAGCATCATCTCTTTTAGTTCTCTGTAATGACATCTTCTTTCTCCTCATAGTTATTGACCTATTTAAAGACTTGATCAGACAATCTCTATTACTCACGGCAGGAAAGAGTGAGAAAAGTACTATTAAGACCAGAGGCACTCAGGGACAACTGTCTACAAGAACAACGGGGAAAAGTTCCTGGAATTGTGTGCACATATTTGTATACATGTTCAGATGTGCATTTTTTTACTTGAAAAATTGTCCAATATCTTCTTATAGCAACTGATAGAACTGCTAGACAGGAAATCAGCAAGAAGATTTATCTGAACAATACAATTAATCAACCACTGCTGTCTACTGGACATAGAGCACTCCACCCAACAACAGCACATTTTTCAAGTTCACATGGGACATTCACCAAGGTAAAACATGTCTGGGTTATAAAAGAAAAAAACCTCAATAAATTTCAAAGAATTGAAATCATACAAAATATGCTTTCTTCCATGATGTAATCAAATTAGAAATTAATAATGTTAAGACAAGAGAAAAATCTCTCAAAGCCCCAAAATAAAGCATTTCTAAATAATCCAGAAGTCAAAGAGTAAGTCTCAAAAAATTTAAAGATATAAAAAACTAAATAAAAACAAAAATATGATACATTAAATTTTGTGGGACACAGCTAAAGTAGTGCTGAGAGGGAAATTCATAGCACTAAATGTTTATACTGAAGTGAGGAAAAGTCTCAAATTTAATCTAATTCCTAATTAGAAAAGTAACTATCTCAAAGAATTAGAAGAATTTATAGTATTTGGTGGTTGTAATAATGCCTTTGAAGTTTCAGGAAAATGCCAGTTTTTCCAATTTGTTTTTCTTTACATATCTGTTATTGTCCATTATTCTCAGTTCCTAAATAAATTTATTGCCATTATTTCTTAAACTTTTTTAAAATATAAAAATGGTGATAGATATTTGAAGAATCTTAGGGAAAATAGAACAACACAAAGAAGAAAAAACTTACAAAGAGAGTAAAATATGACCAAAGCAAGTAGAAGGGGGGAAATTATGAAAAAAATAAGTAAAATTGAAAGAGAAAATTGATACATCAAAGAGCTGGTTCTTCAAGGAAAAAAAAGTAAAGCTAAGCCTTTGGTGAGACCAACAAGAATTTTAAAAAGAGAAGGCATAAATCACCAATATTATGAATGAAATAGGGATATCACTACAGATCTTGTAGTGTTCAAAAGATAAGAAGATAATATGAATAACTTTAGAAGTTATTCACAAATTGCAGCAATTAGAAGAAATGGACCAATTGCTTAAAAACCACAAACTACCAAAATTCAACCAATATTAAATAAACAATCTGAACAGGGCTGTAACCCTCAGAGAATTTGAGTTTATAATTTAAAAGTTCCCAAGTAAGAAATGTCCAGGGCCAAAGGATTTCACTTGAGAATTCTACCTGGACATTTAGAGAATAATTTACAGCAATTTTATACATAGTATAATCTCTTCCAAAAAATAAAAGAAATTGCTACGAAGTTATGGGGACCTGTCAGCATCCTTAATATCTGTCTTTGCTGTACAGAGCTGCTTTGCTCAAGGTAACACTCCTATAGCAGCCCTGTTTGATGAATGAGAAAGGTTGGAAGACAAATGCCAGAACTGTGGCATACAGTGAGAAGCCATTCCAAGCCTACCCACCTGTCCTAGGGTCCTTCCCCTGCAGTATGCCCCTAACTCCCAGGCATGCCATCCTCAGTAGCACCCAGGATCCTCCATCTTCACACTCTACCTTCACACTCAGCATTTACTTGTCCTGTCTTCTATTCTCATGTGGCCACCACTCCACTCATATTCTTGTTCCCATAGAAAGCACACCCATCAAACTCGGCCAGAATTAATTACCTCTTTCAGAATCATCTGCATGTTAATACAGGAGGTCTGGGACATTACTGCTTAACCCTAAAGTAATAAGGATATTTTTTTAAAAAATTGCAATTCCTAGGGTCTATCCCAGATTAATTAAACCAGAATGTTTTATATAGCATATGGCATCTCTTCTTTTTAAATCTCTGCATGTTATTCTGATGCACAGTACAAGTAAAGAATCATAAACTGAAACATACGAAAGGGGAACTGTTTATGTAATTATAGAGTTCTCCCAGAAGAAAAAAAAAAATCTATGTTTTCATGCATATATATTTAGCTCTACAACTCTCAATATTCTAAAAACAGAATGACTTTATCTCATGAAATTGTGGCATTAAATTCATCAAGTAATCTGAGTAATTTGTGATCATGGGCATCCATTACATTTTTGACCCTTTAATAAATTTTCCCTTTAGAAATGGGCTATTTTACACCTTTACATTTTATATGATGTCCTGATTCCCCAGCCAAATGAGAACACACATGCCCCAGCATGGCCAGTTGGAATATGCTGCCTCTAGACACAGAAATTGATCTAGGATTGAATACAAACTCAAATAACATTAATTAGCATCTTGTTGAAAGGATTTATATGAAGACTGGGAAAAAGAAGTCCTTTCTCCTTTTAAGATAATAATCACCAGTGCTTGGAAGCCTGGCATATACAGAAACTATCTGCCAGCACATGAAAAGAATTATCCTGAAAATGAAGTTGTCACAGGGGACAGAGACAAACTGGAGACAAGAGACAGGCCGCCCTGTTGACTGTGTTGGTAGCTAAGATACTACCCCTTGCATCCCAGTCCTCTAGGCCAGTAATTCCCTCTTTTCTTAAGCCACTTCAACTTAGATTTCTGTTACTTGAAATCCAGCATTTTCTATTCTATTATGAACACATAATACCTAGACTCAGCTGAAGTAACCTCATCCTTTCCAATCCTACTGAGATTAATTTGTATCACCTATTTCATTTGCCTTTCCCAACATTTCTCCAAGTTGGCAGGGATTTACAATTTGTGTACTGCATTTAGTTCTAGGTCCTTGCATTATTTCTATCAAAACCTCATGGTCCCAGGTAGACCTATCTTTATGCTACCTTAATTCATGTTCACCAGTCAGCTTCTTTTCTTTAACATGACCAGAATCCTCTCATGGGGTGTGAGTGTGTCTGTGCGCATAGCCAACTCTACTGAACTATGAGGATATGAGGTTATGAAAAGGCTTTATATTACAGAAAAACAAGTAACCTGAACTTTTAGAAATACCTGTTTCCTTAAAGCCATTTAGAGTCCCCACATAGAGGAAGAATGTCTCAGTAGCCACCTTTTTCAACTTTCCCTAGTTCCCTACCATATTAATTGATGCTCTTCCCCTTCCTTTAATTTTCTACACCTTTTTCTTGCTTTCTTATTTTCCTAATCTCTTGGCCTCAGGCTTCACAACTCAGAAGGCCAACCCCATACTATTACACTGAGCAAGGTCACCTCACTCAAGGTATCCCTGTACAAACCCCAGCACGCACTGATGTCCTTAAACAAAAGGATCACATGCTCACATCTTCCCAACACAAAATTAACAACATCTTTAAAATTTCAGGTTCACCTACCTTTCTCCCCAATATGTTGTAGTAAAGTGAAAGAAGCACTTCTCCCAGGGAGGAGAATGATGCTGCCAGCATCTGTTCTGCCCATCTCCTCCTTCCCTCAGCAGCAAAGGCAGTTACAATCAGTTTTGATTTCAAGTAACAGTCTCCTCTCCTAAACACACATATATCATGATTGAGAGATCCTGAAGAATGTCTCAGTTCTCCATTCTACTGTGCAGAAGGTAACATATGCATAACAGTTACTTAGTAAGACTGAAGAAATTCTGAGCAAAATGTTCTTCGGTTGAAATGACCCAAGGTTGGCAAGATGTTAGCCCTACTCTAGGGATTAGATCAGGAACAGACAGACTGCAAAATCAGCAAATAAGAACCTTTTTCTCCCTAGGGCAAAATTTCTCATTGTCTGCACTATTGACATTTTGGACTGGATTGTACTTAGTTGTAGGGGGCTGTCATGTGCATTGTAGGATATTTAGCAATATTTCTGAGCTCTATCTACTAGTTATCAGTAACACAGATATATGCCTTGTCCCAAGTTATGATAATCAACAACTGCCAAATATTCCATAGGGTACAACGATATTGTCACTGGTTGACAATCTTTGCTCTAGATCACTCTATGGGAATGCACAACATAAAAGAAAGGGACATCACAGAATGATAAATTAATATAACCAATTCTATCCTTAAAAAAATAAATACAACTTTAATTGTCTTGATTCTCCTGTTTTAAATGTTAAACAAAAACCCAATTAAAATATTAAGGCAAAAACAGAATGCTTATTCACTAATTTGTTTTTAAAATAACTCAGTCTGGCACACACCTTTGGTAATAATACATACTTCAGAAACATGCTGGGAGAATTAGTACTTAGAAAGTGCTTTAAAGATAAGACCATATTAAAATTATTAGTACAGATTTTACAACCCATATTGTTTTGAACATTGATTTTACTAAGAGATGTTCTGAATTTCTAAATGTAAACTCATCTCCCCCTAATTAATTGTTAGTGGATTTTACAGATGCAGGACTGTCTGCAGTGCTATTTATTGGTCCCTGACATTTACTACTCATAAAACTTTTGTTTGTTCAAAATGACCTGTTATATTACCCTGCCATAACCCATTCAGATTCTTTCCTAAGCCATGCTGGGAACTTAATTGCAGGACAAGTCAAAGTAAAAAAAAAGAAGAGACTGGATATGGCCTAAGTCAGGAGGACTAAGATGATAAGTAGCCAGAGGACCAAATTCCAGGCCCTAAGAAACTAGAATCCAGAACCCACCCAGTCTGGTATACTTGAGAACAAGCACGTCAGCAGCACTGTCATTCCAAGAAGTTTGTGTGACTTCAAAATGTCTCCACACATGAAATGAGAATATAAAGGACAAGACCCAAAGTCTAGAAATCACAGAAAATGTTGGATTTGGTGAGTATCTCTTCAAGTTCATCAGAAAAGTAAAACTAATTCTGGACATATCCTGCTGGTCAGAATAAAGCTTCCAATATATCCCAGGAGATCAGGTCTGGTTCAAGAACTAGTAAGAGCTAAGGTTTCCGAAGGGTGAGAGGCTGTACATGTGTGTGTGAAAGCAATGGCAGGCTATCCACATAGTACACTCATTAAGATGTTCTTGTATTCTGTGGGTAAGTGGGGTGGTTCTTGGTATTTTACAATATAGTTCTGTGGAGAGCCATACTGTAAAATGGTTTACCTGAGAAGAGTGGTTTATCCATGAAGGTCATAGCACTCACCAAGTCAGTTAAACAAAGAAATGAGTCAATATTCCTAACCATGTATTTAAATACCTTCTTTAGAGACAAATTTCTAATATTAGTATAAATATAAACAAACAGATGGCATTACAAGGGCTAAGGAGTTTGTTTCTGTCAGGGGATAGCGTGGAATAAAAAATTCACCCAAAATATTTTAAACCAAGAATCAAAGGTATTTGTTGGCAGATTAAGGGAACAAGCAAGGAACGCTGAGGCACTCAGACATTAGCAATGTTTGAAAGCCATTACCACCACCTTTGGAGTCCAGAAGGCAAGAGCATAAAGTAAGCATTACAGAAGCTCTGTGGAAGTTGTGTCTCTGGGTCTCTGTATGATCTCCCATCCATCAGAGTGTCATGTCAGAGGGGGCTCTCTGGTAGAATCTAAGATGATATAGAGGTTTAACTATCAGAGATGGGAATTCAAAGCAGGGAGGGAATATGAGAAAAATCAGCCTGGCCTTTCTGTCCTTCTGCTCTCATATCTTTCTGGTGCTCTCCATTGGCCAGATCCTATAAAAGCCACTGGGCAAGGGAGCCTGGGTGTTGTGGTCCAGAGAAATCAGCCTTCCATGTCCCAAAGCAGGGAACTTAAGGGCAGAGAGGGGGTCTAGGTGGGGAGTTAAATGGAGCACAACCAGCATAGGAACAAACATTTATTTTACACTGTAAGAAACAGACACTGGACTAAGCACTTTATCTAATTAAAGTGACACATAGACAGAATTGGTAAGTGATTTGAGATAATCATTCCTCAAATGTTTTTTTTCCTGTCAATGTGAAGGTTCCACCATTCAAAAAGATTTGAGTTTATATTGGTGCTCTGACAGTCTCTTGGAGGACTAACTCTGTATGTAGATACAAAACACAGTTTGGCAAATGTTTTCCAAATTATTCCCCTTATGTTTTTTCCTAATTCTTTTGAATTATGAAATCCATAGAGGGTCTATTGGATTTTACTGAAGTATTCACTTTAAATTAGGAAAGAAATCGCAGAGATGATTGTGGTGATGGACGATAGTGATTGCTGTCTTCAAATACATAGTGGGCTATAAAGTTAAAGAGAATGTGCGTTTCTCCCTTACTGCTGTGTGCCTTGGGAAAAAGTTGAAAATTAGTGGCTCCCTGGCCAAATGGAGCTGTAGATGTGTTGTTTGTCTCTCCAAGTGCTGGCATACAGAATGTTTCAAAGGTTTTGAATCAGTTGCCAATGTGAAAATCAGATGAAACATACCAAATTCTATTTTTCTTGAAAGCAATCAGAATATCTGACCCACATTTCTTCAAAGAAACAATAAATGAGAGCTGTGGTAACCTCTCCCATTGGCCACATTCCCTATCACCAGCTATTGTCCTCACTTCATGAAGATGCCATCTATTATAAAACTTGAACTTTTTTTTTTGTTTGTTTGTTTTTGGCTAGGGCTGGGTTTGAACCCACCACCTGGGTATATGGGGCCGGCACCCTACTCCTTTGAGCCACAGGCACCACCCACTTCAATTTTTTAAATTTAATACCTCGCTTATTTAACTCTTGTATATTATCTGCCAAATCTCTGCAGGCAGTTGAATTCCCTGAGTTAAAACTAAGATTCATGGATAAACCCATAGACACAGATTTTTACCTGTTATAAGGATTAGCTCCCCAGAGATGGCATTCCAGGGTAGCTGGATTACCACTTGGTGGAAACTCTACAGAGAAAATTAAAGCACTGGATGACAATCAGTCCTTGATGTTTGTTTCCCAAGATTATACTGGAGTCTATACTGTGATCTTTCTCCTCTTTGATTCTAACATAGTTACATGAATATGGCTAAGCCAAAATAAATAGTGCTATGTCAAATAACACTGTGATTCATTAACTATTCCCTATATTTAAGCCAGGATACTACAACATTTTCTTAATCTGGGAAAGATGATCTGTTACATTCTTGCCATTCATTAAAAAACCAATAATCTTACCTGACTACTTAGTCAAATAAAAAGTCCCAGCAGTCATGAGACTCAGAACAAGCAAAATCTAAAAAGTAAAGTCTGAAAATATCAAACAAGGGTCTCCATTGGCCAGACCCTATGAAATACCTATTACCCCAAGTAGTTTTATATCATTTAAAAATTTAAAAAGGGATTATTTCAGTGAGTTACACAGCTAGTGAATAAATAATAGGGGAAAAAAGTAGCTGAGCAAAAAAGATAGTAGGAAGGGAATTCTACTAACAGTGTAAAAACTCTGGATGCCTTAAAAAACAAATAGTTCAATTTAGAAAATGTATACTGTGCACATTTTATATTATGCAGGGTAGCCATAAAGTTCACGTGAAATTTAAATACATATGCAATTTATGGCCAACCTGTGCAGCTGCTATTCCTAAAGCAAGAAACAATAAATTGAATGGCTGTGTGAAGAATTTAAGACCCTCTTTTGTCCATTTTTGACAAAAATACTGACATGGAGCAAAGGCCAAAATCACTATTTGGCCTTTTTGCTAGAGTATGGAAGTTACAGATTTATGAGCAAAAGCATTTAATACTGTAGAGCCCATATAGCCTGAACACTTTGGATCTCCTATCTTTTAGAATGTTCCTCTTGTGAAAGTTTACCCATGCCATTGGTGAGGTAAATAGTCTGTGTGCTATTTTTTAGCTTATTCTTTCCTGACTTCTTTCTATAGAATGAATAAGATCAAGGGCCAAGGTATTTTGTAGCCAATGGGGAAGAGAAGCTTTCATCCAGCCTGCTTACCCAAGTTAGAGTCTGCAAATCACACTCTGGATAACAGTTTCCTTGCTTCTTCTCTTGTGCCAATGTAATTCCATTCCCACAGAGTATTATCTCACTTTAAGCTCAATTAATTGTTTCCCTTTGTACTGCCATGGTTTGAAAGAGGGCAGTCCCTCCAAAATGGGTGCTGAATCTAATCCCCAATCCAATAGTATTAAGATATGTGGCCTTTGAGATTAGCACCCTTATGAAAGGGCTTGAGGTTGAAGGGAGCACTCTCTTGCCCTTATAGTTTTCCACCTTGTGAAGAGACAACATTCTTCCTCTCCAGAGAATGCAGCAACCAGACATCATCTTGTAGGCAGAGGCTGGGCCATCGCCAGGCACTAAACCTGCTGGCAGCTTGATCTTGGACTTCCAAACCTCCAGAACTATAAGAAATAACTTTCTGGGGTTTTTTTTTTTGTGTGTGTGTGTGTGTTTTTATAAATTCCCCAGTCTATCGCATTTTGTCATATGAATAGAAATGAACTTGGACAATACTTAGAATAAAATCCAAACCCTCTCCCATTTACTGCCAGTCCAACATGATCTAATTCCTTCAATCTTATGTCATACAATATTCACTTAGCTCTACTCCACACCCCACTGGTCTTTCATCTCTTCCTCAAACATACCAAGCTCATCCTTGCATCATGGATTGGCATGTACTGGTCCTCAGTTTAGAATATTTTCCCCCAAATCTCTGCCTGGCTGGCTTTTTCTTTTTCTTTCTTTTTCTTTTCTTTTTTTCTTTTAGGTGATATTTTTTAAATATCACCTTCTCAAAGAATCCTTTCGTAACAACACACCTCTCTCACATACAACTCTCTCTCTCTCTCTCTCGTGAGACAGCAGGGTCTCACTCTGTCACCCCAGCTGGAGTGCAGTGGTACAATCATAGATCACTGCAACCTTGAACTCCTAGGCTCAAGTAATCTTCCTGCCTCAGTAGGAATTTAGTACTATAGATATACCACCACATCTGGATGATCAGAAAAAGAAATTAGAGATGGGGTCTTGTTCTATTGCCCAGGCTGGTCTCAGATTTCCAGTCTCAAGCACTCCTTCCCCCTTACCCTCTTAAAGTGCTTGGATTACAGGCATGAGCCACTGAGCTCAGACTGTAACTTTTTAATATCATTTTCTTTTCTTTTCTCTCTCTCTTTTTTCCTTTTCTTTTTTTTTTTTTTTTTCTTTGAGACAGAGTCTCACTTTGTCACCCTTGGTAGACTGCTGTTGTGTCACGGCTCACAGTAACCTCAAACTCTTGGGCTTAAGTGATTCTCTTGCCTCAGCCTCCCAAGTACCTGAGACTACAGGCACCTAGCTATTTTTAGAGATGAGGTCTCACTCTGGCTCAGGCTGTCTTGAACTCATAAGCTCAGGCAAACCACCTGCCTCAGCCTCCCAGAGTGCTAGGATTACAGGCGTGAGCCATCATGCTCAGCCAACATCACTTTCTTAGTAGCACAATCACAATCTATGTTGGTTTATGTCTTACTTTTGTCCCTCCTCTATAAAATAAGCTCCCTGAAAGTCTAGAGCTAATGTGGCCCTAATGTCCAGCAAAGTGCCTGGCCATGAGAGGGTCCTCAAATATCTTATGGATTATAAATGACATGAATTTTCCAGGAGTTTCCACTTCAGTATTTTCCACGTGGATGTACAGAATTTGAAAAGAATTTAGGATCTAACAAATAATGTTCCACACCATTGCAACCACCAGGAGTAAGGCATAAGTCAGAGTATGAAAGCTCAACAATGTAATGTAGAAGAGGAAGAAAAGCTAATATTAGTTGGGATAAGTCAAGCAATACTCTTCAGGTAAGAAATAGTTCTTATGTGTCTTTAAGGAGTGCATAGGATTTCAATAGATTGAGAAAGGAGACGATGACATGAAGAAAGGGGTATAACCCAAACAAAAGACTAAATTTAAAGGCATTGCACTAATGGAATGAGGAGAGTTCATAAGTGAAGGGCAAGAAAGAAAAATGAGAAAGTTGGGGCTATATATTAGAAATTCAGGAATGGCAGGATAAAGAGTCTGAACATATCTCATTATATATGAGGAGTCATGAAAGCTTCTAGACCAGAGCAATGACATGATCAGTGACATGATCTTTGGGAAAATGTGTGTTGCAATATTTAAGATAGGTTGCAGCAAAGAGAGACTGAAAATGAGAAAACCTGTTAAAAGGCTATCACAACTTGGGTGGCAGCATTGGATGATGAAGATATAGTTTGCCAGTAGAAGATGACACAGAGATATTCATGTCAGAGATATATACTGGAGGCTGCATCATGTGGATATGTGGGATGATAAAAAGGAAGATTTTAGTGCAGCAAATAATGTGGCTGATATTCCAGGAGAAAAAACTGAGCTTGGAAGAAGCACTGAGTCCCATTACAGGCAGGTGGTTTGAGTTGCCTGAAGCACATCCAGATGGAAGTGTCCTCTGGGCAGTTGGCAATGAAGATTCAGTTCGTGTGCGTGTGGAGGGGGGGATACCATAGAATCATCCCTTCTAGAGATAATAATTTAAACCATGTGGAAGAGTTCACTAAGAAAAAAAATAGGGTGATCAAGGAACAAAGAGAAAAGGCAAAACTCTGAGGAACATCTACCTTCTGAGGTCAGACAGAGGAACAAAAAAACAAAGCAGTTTTGTTGGATAGTTCCAAAACAGGCTGAACACCTGCTCCATGTGTCAGAAGTTCAAGTTCTGAACAATAGTATAAATAAATGCATCTATTTATCTTTCAGCATGATTCTTCCTTCAGGATCAAAAATATCTTACTAATGTCACCTATAACATCCATTTATTATGGGTATTTATTCTTCTTCTTGAAGCTACAGCATTCCTAGCACTTGGTTAAACACTTGGGAAGACAGACTTGAAACTAAATCAGATATCAGATAAAGATAGACAAGGTGCATTCATAAACTTAAACTCAAGATGTTATGAACTAAGTTTAAAGACATACAATTCCTTTGATTATGTGAATTATTTTCCCACCTTCCAGATAACTTTTTGGTGTTTACAGTGTACAGTAGACATAAACCCTGCACACTTAGGCTACACTAAATTTTGTAAACATACTTGACTTTCTTCAGCAAGAAATTAACTTCCTGTAACTTTTTCACTTAGTTTCAAACACAAACCCATAGTATAGTTGTACAAAAATATTCTTTATGTCCTTCATTTTTTGACTTTTTAAACTTAAAAAAAAAACAAAAAAAAAACCTAAAGCGCACATACACATATTAGCCTAGGCTGTCTGCCACCTCTACTTCTCATCCCACTGGAAGGTCTTTATGGTCAATAGCACACAAAGACTTGTCATCTCCTAAAATAACAATGCCTTCTGGAATTCCTCCTGAAGGACCTATCTAAGGCTCCTCTTGAAAAATAATTTGTTTATATTACCATCACCAATAATACCTGTTGTGCTACTAAGACCTTTGATGGCTACCACAGCACTAGGCAGTAGTAGTAATTTTATGGGACCACTGTACATACTGTAATCTTCAAGCACTTCTATTGAAGTGGCCAAAAGTACTAGTATTTTGTCTATCACTATATTCATGGGGATAAAACTAATATGAAATCCGAGTGCTATTCTCCAATAATAGGAATCAGAGCTTCTCAGGAACTAAAATCTTAGCTAATAGCAGAGAAAAATCAATATGGATAGGGAACATCTTGTTGCCTTTAAGCAAGAGACTTTTAAAAATGTCTCAGAAGTAATGCTGAAAAGACAAGGGAGACAGCTTACCGTGGTGCTTACAGTATAATAATTTGAACAACAAAAATAATTATAGCACCCTGGAATTACTTATGTCTATGAAAAGCCATTAGTCCATAACAGTGCTAAACAAAAAAGCAGAAGGTATACAAAGAGATCATAGAAAGAAGGCACATTTATTTAAAACATTTTAAAATTATTTTTAATAAATAAGTTAGAGAATTGATATACATGTATATATTCAATTTCTTTGATCTCTATTTTATATATCATATATGTCTATATATACATTTTTCCTCAGTAACTAAAAGAAAGGTATTGTGAATTTTAAGTCAAATAACTCAATAAAACTTGGCGATTTTTCTTGATAGAACAGGTAAGTTGTCAGCACCTCTAGCCATTCATAATAGCTGATGTATGACCTAGTGATTACTAACAAGAATGTGCCACCCAGACTTATCCCCTCCCTTCCCTCTATCATGAAACCACTAGATCCTTGTATCAAAAATACTGAGAAACCAAACCATTGTGAATTAAAGGCTCACAGCCCTGACCTAAGATTTGAGGGACACAGGAGCCCTCTTCCTCGTATGAGACACAGCAACTAAACCTTGACTCTCAGAAATATCTCAAGTCAGAAACGAGGATCCAGGACTGAGTGATTCAACTCTGAAAGGCTTTGAGAAGATCCCATGTGCCACCCACAAATCAGGTGGTTCACAGCCCAGAATCTGCAAAATCAGCTGGTCTGAGACTACATTTTTTTTTTCTTTCAAGTCTGGCAAGATTACGGTAACCCCAGGAAAGTATATAAAAAATGAGATGTATAACAAACAAGGAAGGTACACAACAACCTTATAAATAATGAAGACAAGAATCAAACCCACAGTACAAATAGTCCTTAACAGTCTTAAGTGTTGGTATAAAAACTTTGACTCCATTGCAATTTGTGTATGCACATACATGTAACATCTGTTTCTAAAATTTATGAAGCTTTTTTTAAAAATTGTAATTTTATATTAAAATATTTAGGAGAATTTGTTTTTAATTTTTTTTTATTAAATTATAGCTGTGTACATTAATGCAATCATGAGGTGCCATGCACTGGTTTTATATACAATTTGAAATATTTTCATCACACTGATTAACATAGCCTTCCTGACATTTTCTTAGTTATTGTGTTAAGACATTTATATTCTACATTTTATAATCAGCATGTAAATATCTCAGATGTTTCCATTCATAAAGTATGTTTTAATTCATTAGTGGCAAAAGAATTTGAATTCTTAGGGAAAAAAAATAAAATTTTGTGTTTAAATTGTAGTAATTAACAGGGCATGGTCGCATATGCCTGTAGTACCAGCTACATGAGAGGCTGAGACAGGAAGATTGCTTTGAGTCCAGGAGTTTGAGGCTGCAGGGCACTATGATGATACCACTGCTCTCTAGCCTAGGCAACAGAGTGAGATCCCGCCTCCAAATATTGATAAAGCTTTCTAAAAATGTGAACATTAAAATGTTTCCCCCTAAAATAAAGTTTCCAATAATAGTGTTTCTGTACATAAAACATCCTTATTCATTAAAAATCCCAAGAACAATGTTATTCTCTAACATTTTTCTAAGAAGAATCTTGCTCCTCAACATCTAAGGGGGCATCCAAAGATGAGGCTTTGATTTCTTTTTCCCTCCTCCAGTAAGCACAGACTTGGACTGACACTTCTGATACTTTAAACTAAAATTCAGAAAGAAATCTATAATAGTTTCAGTTTTCTACCTTAATTATTTTGAATAAAGATGGAGTACATAACAGGAAGAAAGCTCAGTCCATAGCCACACACTAAAAACAAAAATGTATAAAATAAAGTACCACCCTCCAAAACCTTAGCAAAGAGAAGAAAAGAGGTAAAGCAGACTGATACATTCTATAATTCTTTTTACATCTCCCGTAAAAGAAACAGAATCTTTTACTGAGAACCCCACAGAGAAAACATGATCCTTTGTGGGTCTCTTTCCAACAAAAAAGTAGATTTAGTATGTGATGTCTACAACAAAGCTTCAGTCACATTTTATTACTTTACAGGTTAACATTTTCACTGTTTATCTTTAAAAACAGTAGTGGGTCACTTTGACATGATTTTTAGAGCATCGTAACTTGAACTTAAGAGAATTGGTTCTAGTTGATAATAATAATGGCAAAAATGAAATCCCACTTACAAAACTGCCATGCCAGAAAAAGTAAACCTCTGTATTACAGCCCTGATCAATGTGTTAGCTTCTCTACACGATATTCAATATTCCCACAAAAAAAAAAAAAAAAAAAAAAAAAAATCCCAGCACAACAAAAGCTTGTAGACAGATAGTATCTTGGAGTCTCCTGTAATGGGATTTGACAAGAGTCAGGCACTTTAGGCAAGCTCAATCAATGTTAATTGAAACAGGACTGATTCAAAGGCAAACAGGAGTCCTTGAGAGGTGAGAGAGGGGGCTTTGGGATTGTGACTCTCTCCTTTGCCCATTACCCCCTTATATTTAATTACTTGTTCTAGCCAGTGAATTGTAATTTGATTTGCCATCAGGTGACTGGTGCCTAGTTGAGTCTTGCACTTAAAAAAATATATATCTTCTAAGTTCACAGGAAGGAAATTGTTCTCTGGCAACTGTGTGTCTCTCGGGTTTAGAAGGTCCCCTTTCCATCCTTAACATAGCAGGATACGAGTAGAAAGACAAAGAGAGAAACTATTTAGTCCTGAACGGTGCTCTACTGTTATTTACACTGTTATTTCTGTAATTGATCACAACTAGAATTTTGAAGTAGAGTGGGCTCTCCCAGCAGTAACCATAAGATAGGAACTTGTATGTGGAAATAGACTATCTATAGGAGGGGGGATCCTAGGAGACACTGGCTCACTGATTCAGAAGAGAGGGGAGGAAAGGAAGCCAAAAAAAATGGGTTAGCAAACTAGTTACCACCAATGGGCAACTGGCACATCATATCCGTGGAAAACTCAGAGCCAAGGCATAACATGCCTCAGTCAGCCACCCAAAGGGTGAAGGAACCAGAGTATTTATGCCCTCTCTTCAGTCATCAGTTAAGAGCTAGTCTCACCTGGGCAGGGAAAGAAATGCCTTAGAACCACTAGCCTGTGATGTAGAAAGTACAAAAAAGTGCTATTTTACAAAATGAAATATTTACTTTCATGTCATTTGGCATACATTTGCTAAGAATATTGACAAGATTATAGGAAACAGGCAGGAGATGAGAATTAATAGCCCCATATTATAAGGACAATAAAGTTCCAGAGGTAAAGTTCAAAGTCACAAGCCAATAAGCAATCAGACAGAGACTGGAGCCCACGAGAGAAAGCAGCTGAGTGTGGTGGAGAAGCACCCAAACTCTGGAGTCAGACAGACCTGGTTCATCCCAGCTACGACTCTCACCAGGGTGGTCCTGCCCAGTTACGTAGGCCCATTGTGCCTCAGTTTCTCATGCAGGTAATGGAGGTCATGAAAGGACTTAAGTGACCAGTACTTGTCAAGTGCTTTGCCTAGGGTCCAGCATATAGTAAGTGCTCAATAACTGTTAACTTGCTATTGTAATTATTATCATCATTTTAATGACTTCAGTGTAAAAAGTAGAAAACGCTCTTTCTACTAGGCATGACTTAAAGTCCAGCGATAATATCTGTGGGACTATAATATGTACCATGGCAATCAGAGAACAACTGTTCCATCTGCCTCCCGGTATGAAATGAATTCTCTTAGCTCTTGTCTTCACATTGTGGTCATCCCCAAATCTCAGGTGAGGTGGCAAAGCATGCTGGGGTTTTCTCAAAAGTGAGTTCTACTGAAGTGACAGATCAGGTCTGATGAGGCCCTCGACAGGTTGAGCTATTCTTTTCAGTGAATGAGTCCCCCTTGGAGGTATCTAGAGGAACAGACATCTCTGCTTGTAGGTGAGGCTGATATTACAAACAAGTAGGTAAGACGTTGTTTATTACAGGCATGTGCATGGCAAATCACTTTCTGAGAAAGGGATAGCGTCAATCTCAGTGGAGGTTAAACATCCTCTATATTTTTCAGAAGGAGGAATTAAGGAATTGAGGCATTTGACTATGTGACCAAAGTGAGGCAGCAGATTATTCTCTCTTGACATCTGTCCCACAAAGTTTCACCTGTTTTTCCAATAGCTTTAAAAAGAGAAGCCTAAGAAGCTACTCACAGGTTACTCGGTGTTCTCAATTAAGGGACAACTGCAAGGAATTCAAAAGACCATTAATTCTTTAATAACAACCACAAATTCAGCATTGCCACATTCCAATAAGTTTACAATGTATAAAGTACCATCCACATGATGCCTTGTACACATCGCCCACCATAACTATGAAAGTGTCATTATCCTTATTTTGAATATGAGGAAATTGAGGTTCAGAGTTTTGGCTTGTCCTAGAGTCCCATAGAAGTAGATTGGGACTCTAGAGTAAGAGCCTGATGGCAGATGGTGGCAGATCTGCCTAACAGAGTTAGGCCACGACTAGAGATTCCTCTTGTTGACTATACCATCGAAAGTGGAGAAGTCAATCACATGCCTCTATCTCATGTATAAACAATGAATCTAGTACCATTTCTGAAAGAGCAATAACGCTGGATCCAGCCGAGATCTCTGGCTAGTCGAACACCCATAGGTCAAGCTACACTTTCTTACAAAGCCACTAAAGACACAATTTTGCAGGAAATTGACAAAGACCTTTTTGCTGAGTCAACTGATGGTGTTTTATTGCAAGGAAGGCACAGTTACACAACATTTAAGTCAGAAACACCACAATTTCCACAACACAACCACAGAAGCATGCCTTGCTCTTTAACTCCTCCAAAGTGGGCAGATGCACAGACAGACAGACCTGGACAACGCTGCTGATGCAGCCAGTTGATCTCCAATTCCCTTCTTTGTGTTACAAAATGGCATTTTGAGTGGCGGCATCTATGGCTCAGTGAGTAGGGCGTTGGTGCCATATACTGAGCTTGGCGGGTTCAAACCAGGCCCTGGCCAAACTGCAACAAAAAAATAGCCGGGCGTTGTGGCAGGTGCCTATAAGTCCCAGCTACTCAGGAGGCTGAGGCAAGAGAATCACCTAAGCCCAGGAGTTGGCAGCTGTGTGACATCCCAGCACTCTACCAAGGTTGATAAAAAAAAAAAAAAAAAAAAAAAAAAGGCATTTTGAAACTATCCACTTACTGCTGACTAGCTTACATTTACCATATTTGAAGGCATTTTTAATATTTACAATTTCTTCTTCATTCTAGCTGCAGGATCAAACAGGAATTAAATTTCAACCTACAAGGTTTGTGTGTTTTTGCAGTGTAACACATATATCAAATAGTGTGTGAAAGCCCCAGGTATAATGTATGTTTGATTATATTTCAACTTCAGGCGATACCACATTGAGATCACTTCAGTAGATAAGCAAACGTGACTCGGTCCATTACCTGGATCTAAACCAAATAAATAAATAAATAATACAAAGAAAAAAGGAAAGGAAGTGCACTTTAATCTACAAATCAGTACTATACAAATCAAACCACCCACTCTCATTTACTAGGTAATCTGAGATTGCAATTCGGAAAATTTCTAGGAACAGATTTTGTGCCTAAACAAGGCTAATTTCATCACAGAATTATACTTTGTAGAGTAATTTCTTATATATAATTCCTGGGGCCAAGAAAATAAAAAGAATAGGCAGAAAAATAAAAGAGAAAGCCAACCAGTCAAAAGCACCCAGAATTACACAGGTGATAGCAAACGAAAAACAATCCAGGTCAGAACTACAGCTCAGAGGACTTCATTCTGAAGGGATGCTGGGCTTAAGTCCCACTTTAGATGCTTCTTGATTCCAGCTGCTGTGTTTCTGTCCTGTGGATCCACAGCATCTTCCTCACTATCCTTCACTCCCCAGGACATCTGCCAAAAAGTAGGGCCTGTGGAAGAACACACAGGAAAAAGCCCATCAGGCATGGGCCCAGACAGTCTGATAGCTAAAGGCTGATGGAGTCCAGGGGCAGAGGGAAGAGTGAGTGGTTCCTCACCTCCTAGAAGCTCGCTTCCTGATGTCTCCTCCAGAAGGGTGGCATTGCGCTGGGAACAGCCAGTGGCTTGGAATCTTTGTGATGTTGCAGTGAGCTCATTGTGGTATCCATCCCTTCGCAGTCTTTGCTTTCTCTATTGATAAGAACATAAAATAAATACCCTGACATCAGTGGTCTTTGGAATCTTGAGAAGGAGACACAACAGTGGGTCAATACAGACACAAAGAAAGGAGGGGAAGGAGGACAAGAGGAAATAAAACTCAAAGAGGATACTCTACCTGCCATCCTTCCCTGCAATCCCCCTAGGCGGCGTATCCTGGACTGCAGCCTTGAAGTGATTTCTAAGACCGCCCAGAGGTCTCAAATGTCTGAAAGGTCAGGAGGCATCATTCCACTGCCATGCGAGCACCTGAACTCCTAAACTCAGCTCCTTGAGAACCTCAGCCAGTCTTGCCCAACTCTCCTGAGTGGATCGTGTCACTGAAATACTACATAACAGAGAGCAAAAACGCAGATGAAAATTAGCAGGAGATCCCATTCCTTGTTCCTTTTCCCTGAAGTGGAGTCAGGAAAGGCCATGGGTAGGGGGTAGGGTAGGTATCAACCATGTGGTCTTCTCTTTAGTGGATTCAATGTTCAAGTAAGCCCACTCTCAACTTCCCACTGAATGACAAAAGCTCTCAGAAGATTCCTCCAATCCCGTGGTCCATGCCTTTTGGTTCATTATAGCATTGCTTGTTAACCCGAGGGTATCACTCAGATCCTACAGAAAGGTTCTATCTCAGCCAGGCTTCCAGCTTAGAAAAGAAAAACTCCAGGCCTGGCCCTTCTTTTCCAAAGCTTACAGAAAAGCCCAGGGGCTAACCTCTCTGTCCTTCACAGAATACACAGTAGGGAGTACCCAGTGAAGAAAAAGGTGGGGAATCACAGATGTTGGAATGCTGCCAAGAGAAGCATATAAAGCAGTGGTTCTCAATCTTCCTAATGCTGCAGCCCTTTAACACAGTTCCTGTGGGTCATGACCCACAAGGTTGAGAACCGCTGATACAGAGAAAGGAATTCAAGAGGAATTCAGAGGCTGAAGGGAGTGGCCTGTCCTGGATACATGCAATAAAGCAGGCACATTATCTGTGGAAAATATGGAAGCAATAATAAAACTAAGAGTCAGTCTGCTTTTCACTATGACCATGCTCTGGGCATTCTAAATAGTGTTTCTGACTAAATACTGCTCCCCACTCAGGCAGTTCCTCCTCCTTAGTCCATCACTGCTAACTTCTGCTCATGCTTCTTCCTCTGCCTGGAATCTTCTTCCTCCTCCAACCCCCTCATCCCACATCCTCCTCACTTTCAGGCCTTTTTTCAGATGCTCCTTCTTCAGTTAAGCCTCTCATAATCCTCCTAGCTCAGAGTAATCCCTTCTTCCTCCTAATTCCTAAGGCAATGTATCTATATTCTTTTATTTATACCTCATATTAAAACAAATGTGGTTACTTTCTCTGTTAACAGATCTTAAAATGAAATGAAAAATGTATAAGATTTGGAATTCATCCTGGATCAGTCAGAATTCCAATTATCACCCTGAATTAGCTATGAAATGCTGGGTTGGTTATTAAACATTTTTAGCTTAATTTCCTCTTCTATAAAATGGGGAGAATATCACTTATGTCATAAGGTTGTTGCTTGAAATTAAATAATACACACAATTATCTAGCCTAATATACCCTCTACAGTTACTTGTTTCTTTACTTTCTGCCTTAAGGGGAAAAATTTATTCTTTCGTCTTTATTGGCCCTTTCCTACCCCCCACAGGACTTGTCAAGATAAGTCACAAAATGTAGCAGGTATAGCAATGTGGAGGGTATTGAAAATGATGCATGGAATGTGGAGGGTATTGAAAATGATGCATGGAATACCTATACACAGGCTTGTGTGGAGGATGGAATGAGAGAATACATGTTCAGTGCTTAGATAAGAATTGGGGCATGGTATGAGTTGTAGAAATATATGTTAAATAAAAAAATCTTGTGAGTTAATGAAGAACTCCTTGCCTCCATGAAGAACTCCAATTATAAATTATCAAGTTACTCCTTCCTCTACATCAAACTTCTTCTCACCTTTCCAAAATAAAAATATCAGGGGGGAAAAACATAAGGCAGAGTATTTGGAAAATCACATAGTAGAGCCTAGAGAGTGCTATTGCTTAGATGTTCACACCCTCCAAACCTTAGATTGAAATTTGATCCCCAAAGTTGGAGGTGGGAACCTAAGATATGTTTGAGTCACAGGGATGGATCTCCTGAATAAATCAATGGACTCCCTCAGGGTGTGTGAGTTCTCATTCTATTAGTGTCTATTGTAGCTGGTTATTAACAAGAGCCTGGCCTCTCTCTCTTGTTTCCTCTCTCACCATGTGATTGATCTCTGCACATGCCGGCTCCCCCTTGGCTTCTGCCATGAGTGGAAACAACCTCAGGCCCTCACCAGATGCCCAGTCTTGAATCTTCCAGCCATCAGAATCATGAAACAAACCTTTTTTTTTTTTTTTTTCCTTTGTAAATTATCCAGCCTCAGGTATTCCTTGATAGTAACACAAAACAGACTAATATAGAGACTCTTTACTGCTTCAGGTAACACATATTGAGAACTCACAATGTGCCAGGTACCATGCTAATAGCTCTACAAATAGTGCTTCATTTAATCTTCACCTGGACCCTATGAGGTGCCCTTTTAACTATCCCTATTTTACAGATGCAGCAAATGAGGCACAGAGAAGTTAAATAACCTGCCCATGGATGTACAACCAGTAAGGTGTAGAGCTACATTTGGAGACTAGGTTGCTGAGTAGTGCTTTACTTGCTCACTATCAATTTATTATAGAACTTTCTGTTACAATGGAAAGGTTCTGTGTTGCCTGACATAAAAGTCACTGAACATAGGTATCTGTTGAGCTCTCAAAATAAAGCTTCTGTGACTGAGGAGTTTTAAATTTTATTTACTTTTAATTAAAGTTTAAATAGCCACAAGTGTCTAGTGTCTACCATATTGAACAGTATAGAATTCTAATATCTTAGAAATCATTAAAACCATTTCATGCAGGTCTCTATTCTTGCTATTGGAGAAGACAGGATTCACACATGAAGGCAGGGCATGAGTAGTGGGGATTAGGGCAGTGCTAATGACAAAACTCAAGAGCCGAGGCTCTGGAGCAAAAGACACTTGCATTTGAAGTCCAGGTGCTATTGCTCACCACCTGAGCCCACAGCCCATTTATTAACTTTCCTGTGAATCTGATTTCTTTCTGTTAAGGAGCTGTAATAATACCACTTTTAGGGTTAATAAGATCAGCAATAACATCATATAAGACAAAGAGCTTAGCACATACCTGGTGCAATTCAAGGTGAAGTTGTACAGAAATAACTTATGTGAAATCCTTTCTGCTTGGTGAAAGTGCAAGAGAAAAGAGGAAGAGAAGCCAAGAATATGGATGGAGGAAGGTGCTTTTCCACCTGCATTCCACTGAGCATGCATATGTACATCAGAGAGTGAGCTGAGCATGAGATAAGAGACAAATCTGTTTTCTTATCCCAACAAGCTCTCGTGCTTAGTAAATTATTCTAGTATTTATTTGTGATACTCTTGATGCTCTAACTTTAGAACCCAACTACCTTTCATTTCCCAACCAAATAGGTGTCCCTAACACTATTCCTACCCGCTAGAACCAAGTTGCTAATACAGTCCACTGTTAAGATGACTTTTATAATTGAATAGCAGCCCTCATTATCTCAGCCACCTTTTATATTTTTTCATTCATGCTAGATCACTCACTAGCACACATTCTCCCCCCTTCTGTCCCTTCTCTCCTCTGGCCCTGTCTGTGTGTGTATGTCACAGTCCGTCTCTCTCTTTCGCTAAGACTTTTTAACTTTATTGCTTCTTAGCTCAAAACCTGTTCAGCTCTGTGGTGTTGGGGTTACAACTCTACAAATCACACCCCTCCTGAGCCCACTGGTGCCCAGGTGGGCTCCACTAGTAGGGGGTACCACAGTGTGGCTAGAGGCAAGGGGAGGGAAATAGGGCTCTTTAATTGTTTCCTACTCATCAGCATCACCCAGGCAATACCTCTTTTCTAGAAGTAGTAATTGGTTCTAGTTAAAAGTAAGTGATTCCGCATTGTAGTTTTTCTTTATCCCAAGCATCAGTTTCATTCTTCCCTCCTTTAGAGACACCAGTACAGCCAGCCTTTCGGTGCCTCTTCCTAAAATACCTTGCCCCCCAACACACCTCTGTAGAACCTATCGTTCATAATTTTCAGTTTTTTTATTTCAAATTAATACCATGAATGGATTAACAAACTGTGGCATATGTATACCATGGAGTACTATTCAGCCATAAGAAAAGATGGACACTTTACATCTTTTATGATTTTAAGTTTTAATTATACTAATTTCTTCTCCAAGAAGAAGAAACTTCTTTTGGAGTTTCTGCTTTGGGAAACTTAGGCCCAGTTGCACCCTACAGTTTACCACTGTGAACCTCAGTATCCATTTATACCTCTATGTCGTCCAATACCTGGGTACAATTAATTCCTTCTGTTATTAATTCCTTCCGTTAAAGTGACTAGTGTAGTTTCTGGCTCCTAACTAGACCAAGCCTGATATCTCTTCCCCTCCCTCTTCCACAGACCCTTCTATGCTACTAAGTACATAACAGTGCATGCATGCATCACAGTATTGCTCTACATTTTTTTCCCCAGATAAAAGCTGTTAATACTTTGCATCTAAAGACAGGATAGGAGAAAAGAAAGAGAACACATCAGATGGTATGATTTGATATATTAAAAGGTGACCAACTCCTAAGCTGCATGCTCGGGGAGCTTAATCCTAGGCACATCTACCAGGGCAGCTGGAAGATAAAACAAATAGACATTTTCATTAACAATGACCGACATACAGGAGTCATTTCCTGAAGGAAGGATGCAGGCCTTCTATAGCATTATTTCAACAACTAACCAGAGTCAGATGTACAAGAGCTCTCTGTGTGGTTTCAGATTTTGACAGTCTTAACTTCCCCATCTGCCAGATCCCCAGAGAAGATACATGCATACAATACAATACAAGCTAAGGGGATGTTGTTTCAAATCCACTTTAGACGTCCTGATCATGATACCCCCTGCCCCCATGCTGTCAGTCGTATCCTTTATAAACACAGTGGGAGACCTAGGATACAACAGCCAGTGCCTGTTGGTCACTTCTTCAACCTAGCAGAGTTGCAGACGGGATGTGTCAACCTATGGCATTCCCAATCACATTCAGCTCTCATTCTTCTGAAATAATTCCTAGGAAGAATCAGGACTTTATGCACAGATAATGTGACTGTTTTCCACCATGCATGCTGTGGTAAACCCACCCACTATCCTCGGGATGGTTTGCAGTTGATCCATGTCTAGTGGCTCACAGAGCATCCTAACTCAGGCAGCCATTACAATCTGGATCTTCATACTGCAGACTGCTCTCCATCTTCAGCCTGGCAGTCTGGACACTCTTCCCTGTGCCATATGAGCTTTTGAGGAACCAGCATGTGAAAGCCTATTGGTTCTGGCTTGAATGTCACCACCACTGCTTTTGTGTCTTCATAAACAGTGGTTTTCTCACTCTTCCAAACCCCTCTCTCCTCTTTTCCAAATGGCTATTGTCTTTAATATCTGCAAATGTATAGAGAAGGTCAGTACCTCACTACATCCCTTACGTTTTACCAAGGCCAACCTCTAATCATTAACTGCATCTCTGTGTAAGGGTTCCTCCCTCCCCCCAAAAAACTACTTTGTCTGTACATGGCAGTCCAAGAATATCTGGGTGTTAACTCTTATTGAGAGGAGTCCTCAACCAGTGACTGACAGAAGCCAAAGCATAATTTTGAGCAAATGTTCTAAACTGTTTCCCAGCATTTTTCCATAGCCTTGAGTTCGAGCTGTCCATAGTCATAGCTGGCTCAATAACAGATCCTTGATTGGCTGCCTTCCTTTCTCTCTCCTCATTTCTTATACTTCCCAAATAAACTATGTACCCTCAAATCGTGTCTCAGGTCACTTCTGGGGATGAAAACTAAGACAATAGAAAACTACATTTTTCTAACCCTAGTCACTTTAGAAATGGTTTAACTTTGTGTACATATAGATATATGTATATATGAATCTGTATTTCCGGGCTATGCCCATTGAATTTATAAATAAATATATATATATATATATATATATATATATATATATATATATCTCCAGCTGACAGTTGAGTTTTCATTTATTGTGCTGTATGCTGGTTCTGTCTCTCCTGAAAGTTGAAAGATGCCCAAAGGCCAGGAGTTTATCAATCCCTTCTTCTATATTTTTCCACAATGTCTTGTGTGATGCTCTGTAGAGTGAATATTCATTCACTCAAGGCTGATAGACAAGAGGCCACAGAGGTCAGGTCTGTTTGCCCCATGGTCTCATCAAGCATGAAAAATTTCCTAAGAGAAATAAACCACAGTGCTATTTTCAACCCTTTGAAGGATGGGCCCAGAAGCCCAGATTGGAAGCCAGCACTGAGACATCAGGGCATGAGTCACGTAGCACATGCTACACTCTCCAGACCATGAGATGTGAAACGCTACATGGTAAAATATGTTCTCATAGCCTGTTTCTGGGTAAGCTCCCAGCCAGAGATAAATTGAGCTACATGAGCTACACAGGCCCATGCCTAGGAGATCTTTCTTGAAACCCTGGGCTTTTGCTACAAATTAGCAGCCTCTGACTTATTAAGCACCCCAATGTGTATCACAGAACAGAGAGAAGATAGGTAAGGGCATCAAACAGGTAAAGAGGAGGTCCTACCTTGATTTATCATATGCTCCAAAAGTGAAAGGTTCCTGGAACCTTTGCAAGGGGCAGATAATAAGGAACACTACTCCTGCTACCTATAAACACCCTTGCCTTTGCTTAGGGCTTTCACCTCCCTCCAGGGCCAGGTGGCCTTCCCACATGCTTATTTTTCCCTTTCTAACTGTATAAAGGCTGGTTTATCAGACATTCTAGAGCTGGAATTTTTATTAACTAGCTTGCCAAGGACACAAAGATTCTAAAAGACCTTCTGAATCAAACAAAGGTGAAATGACAATCAGTGTTATTTCAGAGCTGAGTATTTTGTTGCATTATTTCTAAGCCTTTTACAACTGACAATCCAGATAAGGTATTGATTAAACAGATCACTCTACAACCTCATCTTAGCTTCTAACAGAGTTTACTACAGTACAGCTTTGGCCCTTCCCACTTGAGCCTACTGGCTCGAGAGTAAGTGGTCACCAAACACCTTAAAGGACTCAGTGCCTCATGGAAACTGTGTAGCTTCAGGTGCATGGGGCAGCCTGTCCACAGAATGGGATTCTAAAAGACCATTTCGAGGCTTTGTCCAAGAAAGTGCACCAACATATGGCTTTATATAAATCCTGCTGACTGAGAAAACTTTGGATATTATAGAAGCTTTCTAAAAATAATTCTAATTTGTATAGAAAGTCCAGTCCTTTACAGAGCCCAGACTGTTTTGTTCCCCCGTCACATGGGAACTTGAAGAGGCCACAACAATGACAGCAGACAGAGCAATGCGTAATTCATCCAGAAATAAATTGCAAACAGAATTACAACCAGCTGTCACAATGGTCAGGATAAAAGCCAGATGAAGAAGGGCACAGAAGAGAAGCATAATGACAACCAGAGATGCTCATGCACCAAATATGAAGGGACACAGGACACATTCTCATGGTCTTCCTTATCCACCTCTGTTCACGGAGAAATGCTTCATCTGACTGTCAGATAAACTTACTCAGAAAATGAGTGATCATTTACATAAAATGTGTAAAATAGACACGACAACCAGAGCAATCAAGTCTCCAAATGAAGTAATAGATAATCTGGTTGAAGCAGAAGTGTTTTCCCATGTTTTTGGAGGAGGAGAATATACTGCTAAATTTTCTAAAATACATATAACAAATGCAATGCCAATGGGATGCTTAATTACAGACACCTTCAAAACTACACATCTACTGAAAGAGAACCGTGACAAAACAAAAAGGAAACACATTCCATTAGGTCAACTTACTCTCTGAATTTCTTTGCATGCACAAGTGCCATTATATTATAGCATGAAAATGATTATTTCATGTTGCCAACAATATTGCACATAAGGAAGACTTCAGCACTTTAGGAGTCATGTTGAAAATATTCTATACTATCCCAAATTGTGCTTAAGTTTTCATAGAAAACTTATCATTAGCTATTTAATCTGTAACAAGTCATAACATTAAACGTTGCCCCTTGGTATTCTCCTAAATTTCTCAAGTAACTGAATATTAAAGAGTACCTCATATGAAGCCACCCCTAAATTTGCCCAGTCTCCACTCCAAAGGCAGCTTAATATTCTTTCACATTAGTTTTATATGAATTTTCTTTCACTCCCCCAAATGCACTTGTCCTTGTCTAATGACAACTAGAATGACAGTTTTGTCTAAATAACTTCTAGTATTCCTATCTCCTACTACCTCAATATTTGAAGAATTAAGGTTCTCAATAAACTCTAAAATGTAAAATTTTATTTCATATTTAGCTTCAGCATGCCAATACTGCCAGAACTTTGTCAGATTATCACAGTGAAAAATGGAATCCTCAGACATTGGTTGGCCCACAGGAGAAGGCACAGAACAGACCGAAGAGTGTTCACTCTGCTAAGTTTGATCCCTTCCTTCTTGGACCTTAGCCTACCACAGCTCACGAAATGGAGAGGGCCAGAGCAGTGGAAGATGGGAGATATATTCATCTGTCTGGAATGATGAAAGTGAAACTGGTTATGACTCGGCTGGAAGAGACACCCAGGAAGTAAAAGAAAATTCTGCTCATTACTGAGAGCTTTCTATGATGTAGCAATATAATGGCTATTTATCTAGCTAACTTTAGACAATCTGGGTTTCCATTGTCTCGTCTGTAAAATGGAATCACCAAATGTCTTGACTGCATTGACCACTTTGCATTCGGACATGAGGCTCATATGATTGCTCTAATCAACTAGCGTTGTCAGTGAGAAGGTCCCCTTTGCTGCAGCATGAAGAAAGTTAGTAAGGTCAGCTCCCAAAATAAGTTCAAGTGAAGTATTTTTCATCCAAGTTTCTACCAGTAAATTTCCAATCTATCAATTGTCCCAAAGCTGTGACCCAGAGGAACCAAGTTCCCAAGTAAGAAATGAATATAAACAGAGTTCACATTTGTCTGTGTGTGGGCTACCCAGATGCAAACAGATTACTCAAACAGGGCAAACACAAGAGGTGCCAGCGTCAAACCCAAATGGTGGCAGGGCCAATTATGACTCAGCTTGCCTTCCTGAAGTTGAAATGTCACTTACACCAGAGAAACGTTCCATCTGCAAAGCCTCTGTAAAAGAGAAATCATACCATTTGGCCTTTCATTCCTATAGATGTCATGAGGAAGAAGCCAAGTAGTAAAACCAACTTGCTGTGCTGTGCTGCAAACTATCAAGTTCCTTGATTTTAGAGAAGTATAAATCTTTAATCAACCCAGAAGTTAGATGAAGACAAAAGGAAGCACCAGGGATAACTGAGATAAATGAAGAGGCCCAGGGCCACTGTGTGTAACCTAAGAGCATATGATTCCATTTCGGTGCTCACTTGCCATGAAGCTATTAGGGCCCAGGGATGTTAGACTGTCCTATTTTTTCAAGAGAATCCAAAAATCTAGATCGTTTATGGAAATTTCCTAACACTAAAATGTTGGCAACTATATAACTTTTTAATTACTGTTCAGGCAAATACGACACATCTGTGAGCCAGAACTGGACCTGTGTGTTGCCAAATTCCTAGGCTTTTCTATAGATAAAATTATAGACATGAAAAATGTCAGATTTCAATAGTCTTAATGGAGGCAGAGTGTGGTGGAGAATATCAGACTTGGAGTCAGGAAGCCCGTATATTTGTTTTGGATCTGCCGTGCTTTTATGGGAAAAGGTAGACATATCACTTGCCTTCCTGGAATCTTCATTTCTTTCCACATAAAACGGAGACAGACCCTAAGGCTGTTAGTAAGGATTACATCAAAGTAGACTAAGATACATGAAAATCACTCAGTACACTGCCTGGTGTATTACACTGTGGGCTACTTGTGTTTTTATTTCCTTAACTGACAATTAGGGATAAAAATTACGTTACCTCAAAGAAGCTGTTGTTTAAAGGGAATTGTTGGGCCCTGCCATGTGCGTGAGGTCTAGTGCAACTTCCCGAGCCTGACTAGAAGTAGATCCATCGAGGTACTTCCGCGTAGCAACGACTCAGCAAGGCCCGGCCTGAAACTGCCTCTACCTAGATACAGCCAATGTGGTACCATGCCACTGGCCCGACCCTGTCACACACCTCTTCCCCCGCCTTCTTTCCCCGCCCCTTCTCCACAATAAAAAATAAATAAATAAATAAATATTTAAAAAAATAAATAATAAATAAATAAATATGATAATATTGGTTATAATGAAAATGAAGGCCACTTATTAAAAATAATTTTTTTTTTTTTTTATAAAACAGGGTTTCTGGCAAAACGGTACGAGAACACAATGTAACATCTGTGTATGATTAACTAACTTTCAAAGCATCATCAAAAAGGTCACTTTTGAGAAATAGTCAAGGCTTAATCAACTTTTACCAAGGACTTTTATTATTATTTTGATATTTAAATATTTTTCCTTTAAAATTTATGCCTTTTCACCAGCCTTAACCTTTTCTCTCTTCCATAATTTTGAGCTGCCCAACGAGGTCAGATCCTTCTATGTCAGTCACTTTGTGTGTGATTTGCATTGTCCTCTAGCACTCTCCTCATTCATTGCTTGAAGTTTTGAGACATTCCTGAGATTTAGAGTTTTGCTTGGCAAAGGATTTGTGTGATATTTATAGACTCATGATCAAAGACATTGATTTAATAGTTAGAGATAAATACAAATCTGAAGAGAGAAGGGATGTGAAGAGCAGACTAATTTCATAAATGAGCAACTCATTAGGGCATCCGAGAATATTTTCATGTTATAATGGCTTTTCTTCCTTCTTCAGTCTCATTGTTGTGCAGACTCAGATAATAAAATTGGGATAATGAGGAAGCTCTGTGTTATTGCTATCTTCATTTTATAAATGATTAAAATGCAGCTCAGAGAAGTTAAGTGACTTAAGGGAACACAGCAAGTAAATACTCTCCTCTAATCCATGTTCTTTGTGCAAAGGAGCAGGTAAATTTGGGATTAAGGGTAAATCTATTTTTTTCTTTTTTTTTTTTTTTAGGTTGCACTTTGGATTGATGCTTTGCTATAAAAGGAGTCTCTTCAAAGTACTCATTGTTTTGATTAAGGGTTTGGATTTTGGAGTAGTCTCGGGTCCCAGAGGCAAGTCTTTTCTTCTGTAGTTGATTTTTGATCTCCACGAAAAATGATTGGATGTTTCATGTCTGATAATTACTTCTTGAGAAGAATGAATGGCATACTGGAAGAAGTTCCTAACTGAGAATCAAGATTTATGGATTCTAGGTTTGGCTCTGATGTCAATAAATTACCAAAAATCAAGTATGCCCTTTGGCAAGAAGCTTTCTGATTTTCAGTCTTGGTTTCCTTAACTCTTTAAGATAAAGATCATGAACTCATTGATCGCTAAAGACGTCTCCATATGGGGATTCCAATGTCTACTTACCACCTGCACTCCCCTATGGGTCAGGCAAGAGAGCTACGCTGCTATGAGTTTGAACTATGAGACGTGGCACAGTGGAACATGACTGCAGCTCTATGCTTTCCCCTACCTGTAATTCTCCTTTCCCTTCTTTTGAACTTTAAGTTCTCTAGCAGCCAGTGTATTGGTGAGAACTTGATCCTAGGAGTCAGACATGACTGGATTCATATCCCAGCCCTCTGAAATTAGAAAACTCTCTGAGTTTCTGGCTTCTTATTTACAAAATAATATTATTAGACAAATACTGGCTACTTGTAAAGATTATATTGTTAATATATGTGAAATATTTGGTACACAGAAGAAACTCAGGAAACAAAAGCCTTCTCTCTCTTCACCTTCTCCAAACACAAAAGATATAAAATACATTAGCTTCTGCCACTCTCCCTTTTCTGAGAGAACATAAAGCTGCAAGTGGAGAAGAAACAAAATATTAATTGAAATGAACTAAGATACCTACTTTTAAGCAATGCTTATTTAAAAGGCTAAATTTTGGGGCTGTCAGTTGTATGTGCATTCACTTGGAAGTCCTTGAACAATGCACTAATGAGATCATGTCTAAGTTAGTGTCTTTTAGTGACCTTAGACTTGGCTTTCTTGCTAATCTCAGAAAGCTTACTGTTTTTATTGCTACAAACAATGCAGAGCGTCATAGCTTCCTTTTAAAGAATTTTCTTATTGTCTTACTACCTCACTTCTTTAAGAGACAAGCCAAGCTGAGAATTTCTGCACATGCCCTCACTATAGGTCCTCTTGGAGGATGCTCATTTCTTCTTGTAGATTTCCTTCAGGTATTCAGTTCCTGTTTTACCTACTATCTATCTATCTATCTATCCACTCATCCATCCATCCTTCAAGTGGAAATTCTGGTATCAAATATTTTGTTAATTTGGGACCTGTGTAGAATACTCACAAACAGATTTTCTGGGTAAAATGTAAATCAGTTGCTTTGCCATTTTATTCAGTTATCTTCAAGAGTACCTTAATTAAATTTCATTTAATGAAATGAGTTTCTACCCTGTCTACTTTCATAAGATTTCTTTTGTAGAGATCCAGACAGAATTATTGCCCTACTCAAAGCTCAAATTTTAGTTATTCAGAGAACAGCCAGCTGCCCAGCAAAAGACATCCAAAGCCAGGTCAATCTCCAAGAGTGCCCAGTGTCACTTCACTGTCTCTGTCATTGTCATTCTTTAATTCTTGCAGCAATAGATGTTTCTGTGTGCAGGATGTGGCAGAAAGCCAGGCAGGAGCTATGCCACTGGTCCCGCAATTCAGGGTTTGGAATAGAAGCCATTTGTAAGTGACCAGAAACCCCAAAGTGGTCAAGAGTTGAGGTGGGCATTAAGGATTGAAGAGGCAGTCATGTGGCAGGAGAAGAGGGAAAATTGGAGAAGGAGGTGGATTTTACACACAATATGTCAAGACCCCGTGACCAGTGTACAGAGTCTGAAATGGCCAGCTGCCCAGCAAAAGAAATGGAAAGATGGACAAATGTTCTTATCTAGGTACATACAGCAGCCATCTTTGCCATTTCCTTTGTTATTCATGGGATTAGGGAATTTAATTCTACTCCATAAAACTGCTCCATAATCATGGTGCAAAAAAAATAAATAGCAGCTCCAAGAATGGCTGTTCTGTGTGTGTGTGTTTTCTACAGCAAATGTCAAGCCCATCTGTTATGTTTTAAATGGTGATCGGAAGACAGGGCCATTCCTAAGTTTTAAAGAGACATGTTGTTGACATATCTATAAACTTTAGTTTGAATAATTATTTAACTACAAAGAGTGGGAGAGTCTAGAGAGCAAAGGCAGTCTTTCTTCTTTTGAATACCATTGTCCGTGACATAAACTCTGGCTCATGGCAGATTCTCCATATACACCTTTTATTAATTGGGATGCTTAGGTTCTGAATGTTAAGAGCAAAACAGATCAAGCCAGCTCTTTTCTGAAACAATGTTGTTTTCCTTAAGCCATCACTTTTCCCTTAGTTGGAAACTTTACTTGATCAATAATGACTTTTCTGAAAGCCATTAGTCCAGAACCCCATAGATTGACTTCCGGGGCTGCTAGGCACTGCGCATCTGTCACTCCTCTTTGACAATCTGCAAGGTTCTACTTCAGCAGCTGTAAAGAGTGGATTGATAATCCTGTTCTGCTTTGTGTGAGAATCCCTAAGGTGGGACGGGAGGCTCAACACAGAGTCTGCACATGCTTAGCATGCTGGCTGGAATTAAACACCTCATCTGAAAACCAGGACACACAAAGGGAAAAAAATAAAGAAAGGAATCTCTAGCTTTCAATTGCATTACAAATAGGACTGAGTGGGGCTTAGTATAGAATTCTGCCTAGATTGTTCAGAATCTAAGTGGTTATCTCTTGCAGAAGACTGGTTGGGTTATTTCAATGTTTATGAGTAGATAAATATGTTGAGTGTATCAGCTACTTTATCTTTACATTCCATGATTCATTCACTCATTTGACAATTATCTATTGGACATCCATTATAAGTTGCCAAGGAAGCAAAGAAAAAGAAAAACTAGTTCCCTATCTTTATGAAATTTATGTTCTAGTGGTAGAGATAGTGAATAAGTGAATAAATAAGTAGATTACATAATGCAATTAATGAATAACAATAACTCACAGTAAGATGAGATGATAATACCATAATGTCTGATACCAGATACCATGAGTGACAGTGATGGATAATTATCAGGGATGGTCTTTCTGGGGAAGTACCCTTTGAGCAGAGGAATAAATGGAGTGAGGGTAGTGATCATATGGATATCTACGGAAAAGGTTTCTGGCAGAGTTCAGGGGCTCTGAGGTGGGAATGAACTTGGATTTCTGGGAAACAGTAATAAGGGTGGCAGGATTACATGGAAATGAACACAGAGAAGATGACAGGGAATGGACTGAGAGAGTAGAAGTTGACAGCTCATACAATGCACGGTTTCTGGGATTTTATTCTAAGTGCGACTGAGAAGGCAATTGAGGGTATAAGAACAAAGGAAAAGTATAAAATATGGCTTCCATGTTAAAACTTACATTGTCAAACAGGCAGAAGAGTGTCCCTCTAAAGATACCCAGCTTAATTCCTGGAACTAAGAATATGTTACCTTACAAAGGGGAATTAAAGTTGCAGGGGGAAACAATATTGTTAATCAGCTAGTATTAAAATACAGAGATTGGTTTTGATCATCCCAGCAATCCTAATGGAATCACATGGGTGCTCAGAAGTGGAAGAAGGTGGTGGAAGAAGAGGTCAGAACAATGCAAGGAAGGAAGGAAGACTCCATCCAACACTGCTGGCTTTCAGGGTGGGGGATGGGTCGGTGATGGATTCACATTAGAGCTTCCAGGAAAGAATGCAGCCAGCCAACACCTAGATTTCAGCACTGTGAGACTCAAGTGAGACTTCTGACCTACAAAAAAAGTAAGGTGATGAATTTGTATTATTTAAGCCACTAATTTTGTACTAATTTCCTATATCAGCAACAGAATATTAATACACGTTAGCCTCTGCATATGCATGAACTAACAGTGGAAACGCACCAGCTAAGAGTGAAAATGCAGAGCCCTATTTGGTTACTATGCCGTTTTTATCTTCCAGAGAAAACAGTGGTTAAAACTAGAGAGACAATAGTGGAGGTAATGGGAAGTGGTCAGATTTGGGATATATCTTCAAGCTGACAGAAACTGTGTTGGGTAGTCCCTGGAATTTTGGTCTGAGCCATTGCGTCTGAATAACTAACTGGATGAGTTATGGTGCCTTTACTGACCTTGGGAGAGACAGGGGAGATATGGTTTAAGGCAGAAAAACAAGAGTTCTGTTTAAGTTGGAGATCTCTTTCAGATACCCAAGTGGAGATGTTGATTAGGCCACTGGGTAAATGACTCTGAAGTTCAGGAGGTAGGTCAGGACTAGAAACATAAATTTAGGACGGCAAAGCAGCAAAATAGAAAAGCCTTTGAGCTCTATGGTGCCACCATATCAGCTGCAACTGCTTATTACCTGAAATGTTACATGAGGAAAAAGAATGACTTTCTCTTATTGAGGCTTTTACATTTGGGGACATAATGTTTCTAACTCAATATCCTAACTAATCCCCCAAACTGTTTAACCTCTTTATTTTCAGCAAAATTTGAATTGCCCAAGTTACTCAAATTAGGTCCAGAAGAGAGTATAGAATGTGGCCTATTTTGTTGCAGTTTTAGGGACATAAGCATGACTATTTCCCGACCTTATGTTCATGTCTAAACTTCCTGGGACAAACTGGGCCATAAAGACAGCTGTGGTTTCAGTGGTGTGGTGGGTGTAGCCTGTATCCACAGCCTACAATGGCTCCTCACAATATCGACTTTGGGAGCAGCCTGAGGAAGAAAGCAAGGGAAGAGGCCCCACTTCCCCTTTAGGACATGATCTTGCAGGTGCACACATCTTTTCTACTCATTTCCTCTGGTTCAGAAATAATTTGTGATCCCATTTAAGGGGGTTTTAAGCCTAAATGGCCATGTATGCAGCTGAGAATTAGGGGTTCCTCTAATAAGTATGAAATAGGAAGTAGATATTGGAGACAACACTAATTCTCTCCCAGTCTGTCCCTCTGGCCACACTACTATTCTTCTCTCTAAATCTAGAGACATACTCACCCTCCCACAAGGATCACAAGCCAGTTTTTGCATCCAGTTCAAACCACAGACCTGTAGGGCGTGTACAGTCTCTTTTAGGAGGACTGGGGGTGGCTGTTTGTGGCCTACTGAACTGTTGCCTGTAAGAACAGTTATCTGACCCCTCGCCGGTGTAAAACAGCATACTAGGAGCTGTGGCACTGCAATTGAAACACACCAATAAAACTCCAGAGCCCTTCAATTTAGAAAAGGTAAGAATCTGAACAGGTGGTACTCACTTTATATCAATGATCAAATACTGTCGTGCAAGAATAGCAAAAGCTCCTGTATTTGCTAGAGCTGCTATAACAAAATAACACAAATTGAGTGGCTTACACAACAGAAATTTAGTGTTTCACTGTTCTGGAGGCTAAAAGTGTGAGATCAAAGTGGCAGTAGTTTGATTTCCCCTGAAGTCACCCTCCTTCCCTTGGAGACAGCCACCCTCTTGCTGGGTCCTCTTGTGGTTTCTCTCTCTCTCTCTCTCTCTCTCTTTTTGTGGACATCCTTAGTGTCTATTCCACTTCTAATAAGGGATTTAGGGGGGGTTACCCTAATGACCTCATTTTAACTCATTTATCTCTTTAAGAACCTTATTTCCAAATGCAGTCACATTCTGAGTAGGGCTTCAACATAGGAATTTGTAGGGCTATGGGAGTACTTCTGTCCACAATAATTCCTTCCTCTGCCGGTGAAATACATTCCTTCTTTCACTCACTTAGCATGTATACCTATACACTCGATTATAAGCCGAGTTTTTTCCGGCACAAAATTTGTGCCAAAAAACCCGAACTCAGCACAAATTTTGTGCCGGAAAAAACTTGGCTTATACTCAAGTATATACGGTAATTTTTCTTTCTGAGCATAATTCTCTGGATTAGTGTCCTTTGTGTCTGTCCCAGGGTCCAGATTAGAGAGTAGCAAGTGGTTCTTGCCTCAGTGATTTATTTACGCAGACACAAAAAAACTCAGTAATCAATATAAAAAACATGTTAATAAGATATTTTAAACAATGAATGCAAAGGATCTGTGATAAACGCAGTATCAATTTTTAGTAAAAATACGATAGTATTACTAATTTTCCCTTTTTTCTCTGCCTCCAATATAGAGCCCCACGGCACTTCCTACTGATCTTGTCTTTATTAAAGATATTGACACTTTGTTCATTGGGAATCTTTTAACATTAACTTTTATTATTTAAAATATTGCATGAAAATATTATCTTGATTACTGACCTTTTTTTTTTTTTTTTTTTTTTTTTTTTTTTGCAGTTTTTGGCCAGGGCTGGGCTTGAACCCACCACCTCTAGCATATGGGGCCGGTGTCCCACTCCTTTGAGTCACAGGCGCTGCCCTGAATACTGACCTTTTTGCACCACTTTAAAGTTTGGATCTGAGACCGGTGCCACAGCTCACCTCAGTCTTATCCCACTTCTTCATGCTCTATCCTTTTTCATTATCCATTGTTATTTCACTACCTTTGAAGTGGACACATTTGAGGCAGGGTTTACATCCTTCTTGGTGACTAAATCATGCTCTGGTGGTGCAGATTCAGAGAGCTGTAGGTGGTGCAGATTCAGAGAGCTGTAGGTATTTTGGGTATGTACCCCAGCATTTAGTCACTCTGTTTGATATTCATTCATAACATAATTTCCTCAAAACTTAGTCAATTCCTGGTCTATTTTTTGTCTATCAATTCTATGAGACAGAAACTACAGCCAATGGTTTCATCCAACATTCTGCTTAAGTGGGCCTATTCCAGCCATTTATTTTTTTTAAATTTTTTTCCTTTATTAAGTCATAACTATGTACATCAATGCATTTATGGGGTACAATGTGCTGATTTGATATACAATGTCAAATGCTTATATCTAACTAATCAACATAACCATCTCCTTGCCTACTTATTTGTTGTGGTAAGACATTTATATTCTATTCTTAATAGTTTTAAAATTTACCATTGCATTATGCCCATGAGGTGAGGTCTTCTCCAAATACCCTCCCTCATCCCGACTTCCTTCTTCCCCTCCCCTCTACCTCTTCTTCCCTCCTTCTTTCTGGACTATAGTTATGTTTTACCATTTGTATGAATGTGTAAGTCATTATATACTGATTTCATAGTAGTATTGAGTACACTGGATACTTTTTTTCCCCATTCTTGAGATACTTTACTAATAAAAATATGTTCCAGCTCCATCCAGGTAAACATAAAAGATATAAGGTCTTGGGTGGTGCCTGTGGCTCAAAGGGTTAGGGCACCAGCCCCATATGCTGGAGGTGGCTCGGCCAAAAACTTAAAAAAAAAAAAAAAAAAAGATATAAGGTCTCCATCTTTTTATGGCTGCATAATATTCCATGGTGTACATATACCACAATTTGTTTAAAATTCTGCATATCCAAGAGCACAGTAAGTAAAGCAAACAGACAGCCTTCAGAATGGGAGAAGATATTTGTATGTTATGCTTCTGACAAAGGTCTGATAACTGGAATCCACAGAGAACTCAAACCAATAAGAAAAGAACAGATAACCCCATTTTGATGTGGGCAAGAGACTTGAACACAAACTTCTCTGAAGAAGACAGGTGCATAGCCCACAAACACAGGAAAAAATGCTTATCATTTTAATCATCAGAAAAATGCAAATCAAAACCACTTTGAGATATCATTTAACTCCAGTAAGATTAGCCTACCTCACAAAAGCCCAAAACAGTCATTCATTTTTTTGACCTTTGTGCACTGACTGCCCCCACCCTGGCCTTTTTCTCTAAAGTAACTGAGGCCACAAATAAAAAGAGTTGGATTATTCAAGTCCAGTTTGCGCCACTGTTAGCTCTCCCATAGAGAGTACTTATTGGGAAGTGACTGGGAAAATATGGGGATATAGGCTTATCTCTTGATACTTCTACAAAATCACTGGAGTAAAAAAATTAATAACCTTTTTAGCCTGTTAAAACTCCGAATATCTGGACTTTGCCCCAATCCATACAAGAAAAGTAAAAAAGAGAAAAGAAAGAATAAGTGCTTACCTAAGAAGAACTGAATCTCCTTCCATCTCTGTTTTCAAGTAAGCTGACTCTTAGTGGAACCTAACTTATTCTTGTAGGCTCTTTCAAGAAGCTGTCAATGGTGTCATACACGTATATTCTTAAAAAAAAAAAAAAAAAAAAAACCTCAACACCTCCCTATAGTGGGCTCAGTTATCATGGCTTCTGATTTCCAACTATCACAGGGGACATTGTGGTAGGCAGAATAATGCCCCCTCCCTCAGTGATGTCTATATCACTAAACCCCTGTGAATACCTCATCTTATGTGGCAAAGGGAAATTAAGGTAACAAATGCAATTAAGGTTAATAATCGTCTGACTTTAAGATGGACTATTTAAATGAATACATGATAATAACACGGCTTTTTAAATGTGATAGAAGAAGACAAAAAGAGATTACAATGATTTGATAAGAGAATATTTTGACCTGCTGTTGTTGGCTTTGAAGATAGAAGAAGGGGCTGTGAGCCAAGGAATCCAGGCAGCCTCTTGATGCTAGAAAAGGTAAGGAAATGGAATCTCTCTTAGAGCTCTCCAAACAGAACACAACCATAATCACAACTTGATTTTAGCCCAGTAAGACCCACTTTGAATTTCTGACCTCCGGAATAGTAAGATAATAAATTTATGTTGGTTTAAGACATGTAACTTGTGGTAGTTTATTAGAGTAGTCATAGGAAATGAATGAAACATTTTAAGCAAGTGTTTTGCTATTAATGTTAGATTTCTAGCTTGAAATTTATATATACTTGTCACTCTCTGCCCAATCATCAAGCCAACTTCATATATGAGGGCAGATAATTAAGTTCATGAACTCATCCTATTTTTATTACCATGTGCTGAACTAAGATTTGAGAATCTATTACTAAAGGAAAAGGAAGAGAATGGAAATATCAATTCCTGCTACACATAGAGAGTAACATTACATTGTGTAAAGGAGAAACTGATTTCAATTTGCAGTCCAAGTAAGGAAAAAAGCTTATCCCAATAAGGAAAAAACCTTATCCCCAAGTAAGGAAAAAAACTTTTCCAGGGGGCACTGGCGTGGCATGGGGTCATCACAAAGTCAGCGTTCCTGCAAGGATGAGATTGAGACACATTTAGTAAGCACATTCAAGTAAGAGACTTACGACCTATAGTGCAGTATTAACAAATAAGTGTTGAAATTGGGCAAAACTCTCATGAAAAGGCTAAGACTTGGTGAAAAGCTTTTATACCAAGACATGGACATCCCAGAAGAGATTTTATGATAGGAGAACAATAGGTAAAATGGAAAGAAATCTCCAGACAAGACCAGCCTAAAGGAAATGGATGCAGAAAAAGCATTTGACAAAATTCAGCATCTTTTTTTTTTTTTTTTTTTTTTTGTAAGAACACTTAAGAAAATAGGTATAAAGGGGACATTTCTTTAAATAATAGAAGCCATCTATGACAAACCCACAGCCAATATCATACTGAATGGAGTAAAACTGAAAGCATTTCCACTTAGAATGGAAACACACAAGGAAGTCCACTTATGCTACTTCTATTCAACATAGTGTTAGAAGTTCTAGCCAATGTAATGAAGTAAGGGAAGGATATCAAGGGTATGCAAATGGGGACAAAGGAGGTCAAACTATTGCTCTTTGCTGATGGTATGATCTTATTTTTAGAAAATCCCAAGGACTCAACCGCAAGACTCCTGGAAGTGATCAAGAAATACAGTAACATCTCAGGATATAAAATTAATGTTAACAAATCAGTAGCCTTTGTATTTGCCAATAACAGGCAAAAGAGGAAAATCGAATCAAAGACATAATATACTTCATAGTAGTTTCAAAGAAAATGAAATGCCTTGGAATATATTTAACAAAGTATGTGAAGGATCTCTAGAGAGAGAACTATGAAACACTGAAAAAAACAACACCAGAGGATGTTATCAGATGGAAAAACAAACCATGCTCCTAGCTGAGAAGAATCGACATTGTGAAAATGTCTATACTACCTCCACGCAATCTGCACATTCAGCGCAGTCCCCATTAAAATACCAATGTCATACTAACAAGAACTTAAAAAAAAAGTTCAACATTTCATGTTGCAGCACAAAAAACTCCAAAGAGTCAATGCAATTCTACTAAATATGAATAAATCTAGAGGTATCACATTATCAGACATCAGGCTATACTACAAGTCTACAGTGATCAAAGCAGCATTTTATTGCCATAGAAATAGAAACCTAGATCCATAGAAAAGAACAGACAACCTAGAGATGAAACCAGCCTCATATCATGATATTATTCTTGATAAAACCAACCAAAGTACACTCCAGGGAAAAGAATCCCTATTTAACAAATGGTGCTGGGAGAACTGGTTAGCCACAGGTAAAAGACTTCTCACCACTTACAAAAACTAATTCATGATGGATGAAAGATTTAAATCTAAGGCATGAAACCATAAAATCTCTAGAAGAAAGTGTGAGAAAAACTCTGGATCCTACTGGCCTAGGAAAAGAATTTATAAAGGAGACCTTACTGGCATTTGCAGCAACCACAAAAGTAAATAATGGGACCTGATCAATTTAAAATCTTTCTGCACAGCTAAGGTCACAATCAACGAAGCAAAGAGACAACCTTCAGAATGGGAGAAGATATGTTCATGTTATGAATCTGACATAGGTTTAATAGCCAGAATCTATGAAGAACTCAAGCAAATCAACAAGCAAGCAATCACATAAAAAATTGGGCAAGAGACATGAACAAAATGTTTTCTCACAAAGACAGATGAATGGCCAATGAATGTATAAAAAAAATCATCATCCCTAATTATCAGAGAAATGCAAATCAAAATGACTTTGAGATATCATCTAACCCCATTGAGAATGGCCCACATCTCAAGCTCCCAAAGCTGCAGAGATTTTTATTTTTTGTAACAACATGGAAGGATTTGGAGAACATTCTCCTAAGTGAAGTATCACATGCATGGAAAAACAAGAATCACATGTACACAATACTAAGTTGAAACTAGTAGATTAACAACTTCAGGCCCTCAATAGAGAAAAACTCAATTAAATTTAAGAAGAGGGGTGGGCTGGAAGGGAGTTCCATAAATTATCACTGAACGGGTACAATGCACATGTATATGGCATGCTTCCTGAGTAAAAGACACAACTTCAACTTGGACTTTATCTTACAGATGCAAACAATATAGCCTAATTATATGTACCCTCATATTAATCTGAAAATTTTTTAAAAGGGGAAAACATGCCAGCCTAGAGACTTCTTTTTTAGCCGCTTATCATCAACTGTCCCCCATGAAGAGAAATCAGAAAGTGTTGCCATAATTTACTGTGTACTGTTTATATATTGGCAAATTTAAATATGGAGATTAAATTGTAGATGGTTCAAATTTCAGAGTATAGATGTATTCCCTTTTAACAAATCTTTGTTACCTTTGTGAAAACCTGAAGCATCCCTTGTACATATTATCACACATAGACACTTGGAGTGATTAGATGTCCAGTTAGAGACCAGATTTAGGAGCTCTGAGAGGAAAAACCAAGGTAGCCAGCTCCATTATCTAATTTTGACCAAATGTGACCACAGGGAACTTAACCTTTCCAAACCACTAAACAGTAGAGAAGTGTCCTGGCAGCTTAGGTCACGGTGCTTTTTCACCCACTGAAGTTCTGACATTTGCGCTAAATATCATTGGCTATTTGCTCACTGTCCTATGAAATATCAACAACTGGAAAAAAATCTCAGTGTCTTAGAACTTGGAACTTTAGTGATCCCCTGGATTGATGCCCTTATGCTTTAGCTGAGGGAGGAAACTGGCACCCAGAAAGAACAAGTGAGTTTTCATGCTAAATGGTTAGTTATTGACAGAAGCATGCTCATGGTTTTAGTCCTCTGATTGGTACTCCCCTATGCTTTGTGCTAAGCTTACTTTTCTATTTTATTTTTTCTCATCTTAGAAGGGTACAGGTGAAACTTACTAAATGCAGAATATAAATGTCTAAACACAATAACTAAGAAAATGCCATGAAGGCTATGTTTACCAGTTCTATGAAAATATTTCAAATTGTATATAAAACCAGCACATTGTACCCCATGATTGCATTAATATACACAGCTATGATGTAATAAAAAAAAGAAAAAAAATTTTTTTCTCTTATTTCTGTTTAATTACCCATTATACATGTGCTTATTATTTTTTACATTACATCTTATTACATTACATATAAAGTACTGTATATTTACTATATCTGCTACTAATAATGTACATTATTAATTTTAGTTATTTACCTCTCTCCTTAGAAATAACTACTTTTATGAGTTGAGTATCCATGCTTTTTAATATTAAATATCCACGTTTGTGAATACTTTTCATAGAATGCATGTAATATTACCTGCAGGCTTTTCATTACTATGTAAATGGATAATACTATTGATGTTGTTCTGGAATTTGTTTTTATTCACCCTATATATTTTATGATTTAATCATACTCATGCACAGATTCAATTCTTTCCTTTTAATTAATGTATGGCATTCCACAATCCAAACAGATCACATTTTATCTGTTTTATTTAATACTTTCTTTTACGTAGCCTTTTCTTTTTGTCTTCAGTATTAAAGCTAATTATATTTTTGCCTTTAATAAGATGTTTTTTAATCACTCAAAAAAACTTTACAAAATTCTGAAAGGGCATAAGCTGCCATTTGTAATTATGGCCTTTGAAAGGTAAAAATTTAGATTTTGATTACTTAATCTGACATGAAAATGTTGGGAGTGCTAGAATTACAGATTCATAGAATTAAAAGAAATATCAAAAATCCTCAAGTTCTCTCTCATTTTTATAGAAGGAATAATAAATATGAAGAATTTAATAATTCCCCCACCTCCAGAATTACAGAATGACTACTGACGACTTGTGCCCCAAGTCCAACTCTGTTTCATGAGCCAACTTCCTGGTCGTCTTCCAGGTTAGAATTCCTTCTTGAGCCATCCTTAGTGCTTCTCCTGACCCACCCCCTTGTTTTCATTTATCACTCTTCTCCTGAGAAATCTTCAGTGGTCCAGATAAGTTATAAAATCTTTTCCATGTAGGTGTGTTCATAACCACTGCTCTATGATGTAAATAAACTATTTACAAGCTTGATGATGGTAAAACCAAATTCCCTTTCTCTTGCCCATGACAGATACTCCATGACAGTACCTTTTTCTCCTTAAATTATCAAGACAGCCTCAGGATATTTTTCAACACTTCCCTACAAGAATTGAAATCGTGAGCAGCGCCTGTGGCTCCAAGGAGTAGGGCACCAGCCCCATATGCCGGAGGTGGCAGTTCAAACCCACCCCCGGCCAAAAACTGCAAAAAAAAAAAAAAAAAAGAATTGAAATCATCAAGTGAAACAGAACCCATTTGTTACACTCAGTGTGAAGTTTTGGCTGCCTCTAGGATTTACACTCATGGGCCTCTGCATATGGTGGTTTATACATATCACTTAGTTTTCACAGTTACTTCGTTTTTATCATCCTAACTTGGCATCTCTTGCTCCATGCACTCTGGGTATTCAAACTTTACCTATCTCCAGGGTCCAGGTCTAAGTCCTTTCTTTCCTAGAAGCCTGCCCCAACTATTCCTGTCCACCTGCTGTCTTTTCTCTTCATTCACACAGTACTTATCCTGTTTTGGTGTACAAATAATTCATGCCTTTCATTTTTCTCCAAGATGTTCTACAGATTAAGGTTATGACCTTCACTTTCCTTGTCATCAACACAACATCTACCACAGCACAGAGACCCTAATAGAATCTAGTGAGTGATGATTGAGTAGAGAAGACAGTAAGGAAATGTTAGCCCTTCCATATGGAATGTTTTCAAAGGGTGAGATGATAATTTTTCAAAAAGTAGTACCAGATTCCGGCAAATAACTTGGCATTTTGAAGAAATGTGCTATTTTAAATAATTTACTTTCCTTAAAATAAAAGTAACATATGTTCATTGTAGATTTTTTTGAATGTGCAAAAAGAAAAAAAAAAGTGTTTTTTACTTCCAGCCCTCAGAAATAATTCTTGAGAATGTTCAGTTCTTTGGTTTCTCCCCTTGGAGGTTATGCATTTCTACACTTATTTGCTTATTTGTGAGCTAAGTAAGCCAGAACAATCAGAAAATGTAGTTTTGTATCTTGCGTTTTCAACTAATATTATGTCATCGTCACTTTCTCCATTTAGTGGGTCACAGAACCTTTTTTATGATTATGTAATATTCCATTGCATGAGCTATTTCACAATTTCACCAATCACTTATTATGAAACATTTAGGTATTTCCAGTTTTCACTATTATAAATTAATGAGCTAAAAACTACCTAGTACTTCCTATGAGCCAGGCAGTCTGCTGAGTCTTTCACCATCAGTGACAATTTAATTATCTATAACAGCCCTGTGAGGAAGGTATTCATTATTATACCCATTTTTTAGATGAGCAAATGAATGACTTAAGGTTGGATCCTTCATCCAAGATCATGGACCTGGTAAAAGATAAAGCCAGGATTCTCACATGGGAGATATGGCTTAAGAATCTTTCCTTTGCTAACGTGTATACATGCAATCATGATAAGTTCTCCTAATACAGGATCCTTTTGTCCACAAGACATACTAATGCTTTCTAATGAAGAAGTAATAACAGCAGTAGAATTAATGAGTCAAAGGATGTTAACTTTGACTATTAATGAGTCAAAGGATGTTAACTTCCTACTATCAAATTAATTTTCTCAAAGATTATACTGGTTTGTACTCAATAGATGAGGTATAGAAGCTCACACTGAGAGATATGGAATCTCCAGTTGTATGTGTCTACCTCCAGCCTTTTATGGTAACTACTTTGCTGTAGTGTCAAATACATTTGTTTTTTTACATGTGTATTTCAATCTGTCTTGATATACTGCAAAATCTTTGGGAGCAAAGTTGAGTCTCATTTGTTTTTTAATTTGTAATACCTACCACTATGCCAGATATACCCAGTAAACTCTCAATATGACTTGTGTTAAAAACAAAAAGCACCATCATTTGCAATTTTGGGATCCAGTTAGCTAGATACAAGAACATGCCACTTCATTTTCTTCTCTGGTTCTCACATTCCAGTTCCCATACATGTATGAAGCTAGAGCTCTAAATATTCTGGTCTTCTAGCCATGCTTTTAGGTGCCCTCCCCACCTCTTCTCTCTCACAACCTAATTCCCAGCTCTCCAAAACTTCCAAAATCTGTCTCTAATACTACCTCCATCCTGACGTCTTTGCACCCCTCCAGTGCTAAACTCTTTCCCTTCTACACTCTCTTGAAGGATCATTTACCATTTCTACTATGACGGCATGTTTTTACTAAGTTAGCATTTTGTCTTATAATTTCTTTAATGAATGTTTAGTAATCATAATGTCACTTTTTATTTATACTTGTTCCTTATTTCTTGCTCACCTGAACGTATTTTAAGATCCTGGGCACTTATCTCCATCCTTCAAGTTTTATGAAGGTGGTTGATTAGAAGTCCTTGGATCTCCCCCCGGGCATTCGGGAAGGAGCTAAGGAGCTGTCCTGTTTGTAGGCATCTTTCTAAGTGCTTTTTTTTGTTTAATGGGTTCAGCCATAGTGATGTCTTGAAGAAAGTTTACAGGTCATGGATTTTTTCCATATCTTCTCATGAAAAGAATTGTGTTTTTTTCCATCACAGTTGTAACTAGAAGCTCCCAGGATCCTGTGGATGAGTGCAGAACATTTTACAACTGGTGTGGTTTAGGAAGATTGCAATTAACTGGTTTTCCTGGTAATCTCTAGGACCCTCAATTACTATTTTTTTTTTCTTTTTGAGACAGTATCTCTCTGTGTTGCTAAGGCTAGAGTGTAGTGGTGTGATCCCAGCTCACTGCAACCTCCAACTCCTGGGTACTAGCATCTCTGATCAACATAAAGTTACTAAATTTCCCATGGCAGAAAAAAATGCTGTTGGGTAATAAAATCTTTCTCCAGTTGTATGCCTCAGGGCTTAAATGAGGCCTATGTATTCGATCACCCCATCAGCATCCACTGCAATTTATCTAAACGTTATTTTTAGCACAGTTTGCATTTTATAGATGACCATGTTTCTTTCCCTCTTGGTATCAGCTCAGCCTTTTAAAAAAGAATTCTTTGGCATATTAATATGCCCTAATAAATCAAATCCATATGTCTTTAAACCACAAATACAAATATTCCATTTGCCATTAAATTTGTTGATGTGGTTGATCTTCTAATATTTTTCTATTTTCATGTAAGTAGAACTTTCTAATTTGCGTTTTGAGATCCCAAACTGATGGAAAGTTAATATTGAAAGTAGAAACGGTGGAGCCTGGAGGTTGGTGGGAATCAGGAGAGGCAGGAGCGGGCTAGAGGATTTTAACATAGAAAAGGGAAGAAAAGGAGACTCTGAAGTCAGAGCACCTCTGGTTTATGACAATTTTAGCATGGTGGAAAGGAAAGAAGCAAAGGCACCACTGAATATGACAGGAGCCCCCAATGAGAAGGCAGCGATGGGAAGGTTCAGAAGAGGTACTGGGAAAAGTGAGTGATGGTGAAACAGTTAGCAATGATGAAGGCTAACTCCAGAATGAAAACTCATTAACAGAAGAAGGATAAAAATACAGACTTTAATGAAGAGGCTATCCACCTCTCCAGCCCCAAACTCCACCCCTGCTTTCAGTAGTGCTCTGTGATGTAACAACAACCTTCACGGCCAGAAAACTTTATTAGGCAGAGGGGAATTTAGTCGGGAATGAAATTGTTTACTAACCAGATAAGTGCTACAGTTCTAACAGCTATTGAAACTCCTTTAATGAAAAGATTGTTTCCAGATTTTGGCAGAAAATAGTTGGCAAAAACAGTAACAGTTCTTTGGTCTTGGCATGAAGCTCTGTCTATTATATCTTGCCAGGCCAATTCCACACTTATAAAGAGAGGCAAGAAACTACTGCTTGCCCAGAAGAGGGTGTTGATATTGGAAACAAAGAGGGAGTAATATGAGACTCGAGATTGAAGGACTCATTTTTATTTGTTATTTAATTTACTCATGGAATGAATACTCACTGAACATCCAATAAATGCCAAGTATGATTATAAATGATAAGAATATAATATCAATAAGAATAAAGAGTTTATTAATATTCCAGGAGTTGGCAGAATATGACCTGTGGACCAAATCTACCCACTACCTGTTTTTGCAGGTTGTTAGCCCACTCATTTACATACTGTCTATGCCTCCTTTTGTGTTACAAGGGCAGAGGTGAATAGTTGTATAGGGAGTGTACAGCCTGGGAAAGTGAATGAATATTTATTTGATCTTTTACAAAAACAGTTTGCTGACCATTGGATAAATACAATTGTTATCATGGCAGTACATTGATGTTGAATAAATTATCAGAGGAGAAGCCAGGGATATTGGTGAAAGCCTCAAGGAAGAGCTGAGGTGTGACAGTTCATTTCAGTTTTGAAAGACATAAGGAGTTTCCGGGCATGAAGAAATGAGAGTGCTGCTTTGGGAACTGTAAGGCCAAAGATAGTAGTATGAAATAACATGTGAATTTTAGGAATCTGCTTGTTGTTTGTTCTGGCTAGAGGATAGATTTGGGTGACTAAGAAGGAGAACTTAATGCCAGAACAGCCGGAAGAACCCAGATCATATATGGAAGGATCTCGTACCGAGAACTTCATATGCACACAGTCAGCATGGCAAGTCACCCAAAATTAAATTCACCTCTAAAGGGAGGAATAAGACATTAAATGATGCACGTGACAGAATGGGAAACATTGTAGAAAAGTTCAAGATATGATGGTGATTTTGATTGGAGGATCAGAAAATTAATTTCTGATAACGTTAATAATGTATAATTAATGGCTGTAATTTAGGGAATGGGGTACATCAGACAACAAAAACAGCATGAAATGATATAGGCAAAAAGGAATGCTAAGAGGGTTGAGTTGTCTTAGCACAGTTTCCCTAGAAAACAGAATATGAGGACAAAGCTCTGTGCTGATGCTTTAGTGGGTGGTGCCTTCTCAGGGAAGTAAAAGGGAAGAGGAAAAGGGCTCAAGGTGGAGATACAGGGGGTGCTAACAACAGGGGGGCATGGCTTAAGCTGGCCACAGCTGTGACAGGGACAGCTGATTGCTGCAACTTTGGGGGTATCATCCTACAGGTCCTATGAATTTCTGTAGGAAAAGGGGAAGAAGGGAGAAGAATCTATCCACTGTCTTTCTCTTTTGTTCCACTGACCAATTCATCCCTTTGGTCTTAAATCCTCTGCACCTCTGGACAGTTGCTAGGAGCCTGAGAGCCTCCATGCTTTCAGTCTGTATGGAGAGCTTTTTTTCTTTCCAGTCACTGTCATGGGCAGGGGTCCTCAGTCTTCAGAAGCAGCAACACGGATCTGACTTCATGATCTCAGCGACAGTTAACGCCTTTGTGAGGACCATTCCAGCCAGAAAAGAAGAGGCAGGCTTGTGGTGGTATATATGACCCCAATATTGGCATACTAAATTGCTTGCCTGGAATATAGAATAGGGAGCTAATAGGAGGGAAGATAGAAGAAGTTGGAATGTCTTATGGAGCACGTGGTTGTAGAATGGGTATCATGCACATCATTTGTTAGTAAATGGAAAGGAAACAAAGTTTTTCTAGAAGGAGATGACATGATCAAAGCTATGTTTATTTTCTGGAGGCGATTCTAGTATGGAAGTAGTACACAAAGTGGATTTAGAGAGTATAGAAATTGTGAGTTAAAGACTATTTGTGAGTTAAAAAGAGTGATGGTACAAAGGATCCAGCTCCTCAGTTCTATATCTTCAGAATGGGCCTGTGAATGTCTTACAGAGGCCTCTTCCTGGCCTTCCACGTGCCTCATTTTCCTCCTTGAAGGAGGCTGAATGATTATCTATGTCTTGTTCCAGAAGACAAAATAAGACTTGTAAGCAGCATGTGGATTTTGCATGCTTATACATTGACGTGTTTTCACTTTTAAGACTACAGACATTAGTTCTTCACTCTTTATACTGTACCTATCTAGATAAATAGAACCAGTGCTTATTTCTTGACCTAGAGCTGGAGAAGGCACAGGCTCAAACATGCACAGCTTGCACCCATGAGGGGAAAATGAATGACACAGGTGAGTGAGAAAGAGGAGGGCCTCCTCCCACTGAGAATAAACGACCTCCATCCTTTCTTCTTCTGCCATAGTCTCATCTCTGTCTGAGGTTCCCAAAGAAAATATGGGTTGGTTCATGACTAACAGTCAGGGCACACTGGAAGCCAAGCCCTGTCATAGGCACTGAGGTTTGGGGGCAGAGTGGGCAGAAAACTACTTATAATGGGGTAGGAAATTCTTCAAGGTCACAACCACTGGCTTTGGCCAATTATGTGTGGGGTCAGGTTCTTTCTTTGTTGAGGCCGATACGGCTCCTTTAGAAAGGAAGATGGTAAAATACAGTAGTCAAAACCCTAGACTCTGGAGCCAGAATGCTTGGGTTCAAATTGGGGTTTTACCTTTACTAGCTTCCCTTACTAGCTAGCATTATCTCGGTTTCTTTATTTTCAAGTGAGAACTATGATAATTGTCTCCTAATAGGGTTGCCAAGAGGATGAAATGTAATACTATATGAAGCACTTAGCATAATTATTGTCAGTGCTTGTTAATATTACTACATGACAGTAATTTCTTCCTTACAATTCTGAAATGCCCCTGAATCACTGAAAATTCAAAGTTGCTTTGTAACTCATCTGATGGCAAAACTTCATCTGTGGTTATTTAGAGTCTTTATGAATTGTACATGATATGAATGTTATTTTATCTCAAATTACAAGAATGTTATATGTTTCATTGTAGAAATATGAATGTATTTAATTATAGAGTTTTATTCCAGGCCCTGATGGAATTGTTTTTATGTCATTTGCTTCATGTACCATGTTCCTAGTCTAAAAGCTGAAAATTTCCAAATTTTGAAATACAATTGCCCAAGAACTTCAGATAAGGGGTTGTGATCCTGCTTTAGTTACATGTGAGAAATGACAACCTAGGGATTACCACTGATTCCTCCTATCCATCCTACAATAAAAACACATTAAAAACTCTTAGGAAACTTTGAATTGCTTTTAAAACATAACCCAATTTGCGAACTTTTGAAAAATATTTTCCTAGGCTGGGTGCGGTGGCTCACGCCTGTAATCCTAGCACTTTGGGAGGCAGAGGTGGGTGGATTGCTTGAGCTCTGAAGTTCAGGACAAGCCTGAGCAAGAGTGAGACCCCTTCTTGAAGAAATAGCTGGGCATTGTGGCAGGCACCTGTAGTCCCAGTAACTTAGGAGGCTGAAGTAAGAGGATCACTTAAGCCCAAGAGTATGAGGTTGCTATGAGCTATGATGCCATAGCACTCTACCAAGGGTGCCAAAGTGAAACTCTGCCTCAAGGAAAAAAAAGAAAAGAAAAGAAAAGAAAAGAAAAAATGTGTTCCTATACATTTATAACTAAAAATAAAATTCTAGGAATCTTCCCACCATTTTTCCTAAATCTTAGCCCACTGATGTAACAATTAGTGGGAATACTTGGGAATGCCTCCTTATACTCATGGAATATTTTTACAATGTTTTATCAAGATAAACTACTTGAGGAAAATAGTTTGGACTGAAATGTGGAAGACTGGTAATTTAGTGATGAACTGTTAAAGGAAAAAACCACACTGCATTTGAGAAAACCTCATTCAGAGTTCACCCACAAAAGTTGTTTGATTTCTATCCCAATGGAGTATAAATTAGTGTAAATTTTAATGATGTTTCTTTAAGTCTACATAATTAGAGCTGAGGCTTTCTTTGTAATAGACCCTTAAAAATATGTCACTTTAGTTACATAACTTCTTATTCCTCTCAAGAAAGAGACAAAGGAGCCTTCCAAAATGCTGCTGAGCAGAATCAAATCTCTGAAAACATGGTGGTCTACTTCTGGATTCCTGAACTTGACTTCTTTATCTACTTCAAAGCTGGATGAAAGCCTACAGATTTTGCTTCTGTCCATATAAACTGCAGTGACCATACTGGGTACCAAATGTGTGCATTTCCAGGCCTTGTCAAATTACGAATGAAAGGATTTTCATTCCAGAATACTTACTTGTATGTCAGCCTCCCTCCCTCCCCTGCCCCAAGGCTTCCAGTTTCTGGAATGAAATGCCTAATTGCTACTTGTTGTAACTTTCATTTTGTAAAAATCTCACAGCTTTAAAAATCTGTCTAAATTTATTTTGAAAAGAAGTGGAACACCTTTGATTATTTTCTAAAACTTTACCTTTGGCCAAATTCTCTCATAATCTTAGAGTTATTCTTTGATCATACATCAGCCATGGCTCAAAGGTGTTTAACATTGATGTTTCCAGGACGAGAGATCCCTTAGGGCTAGAAAGAAAAAAAAAATAAGGGGATATTATCAGAGGAGAGATATAAAATCATAATGGGACAACATTAGAAATGTAAGTATCATCCTTTAAAATAGTCTTTATGGTATATTGTTTGGGGGACACTAAAAAAGAGAATTTGGCACATCTGTACAATGTGAAAGTTACTGATGGCATATGTTGGAGTTTTAGGCATCTTAATAGAGCAAAGTGATATATTTCTTGCCTGAATTTTGAGTGAAGCAGATGGAGATTAACATAGCTGAAATTATTGGAAATTGAGGATTGGGCAAGAGATAACAATAGGCTTTCTGACATTTAACCTCCTTAACACAGACTTTTTCACTCAATGTCAAGTAGCCCTGGCCAACCACAGGCCTTCCACATAAAAAGACAGGGTGAAACTGTGCTGTTCTTCGCATGACCAAGAGCAGAGTGTTTTTGTTCCTAAATTTACTAAGCAAATAATTTCCTCCTCCTCCCATGGGGAAAAATTAGTTCAGGTATAGAAGAAGCTAAGAGCCTGCTTTCATGGAAATATGAAGGGTAAGGGAGGTCCCATATAATAATAACAACAACAACAACAACAACAACAACGGAATGGTAAACTAATAGAAAAGGTATGCCTAACATGAGCATTACCATTCCTATCTCCACTCTTCTCATCCAAGGGTGCACAGAGTTGCCTCACAATCAGGGATTTATTGTCCAGAGGAAAAAAAACTTGAGGGCAGTTTTCTAAAAAAATATTGTCAGGCAATATTAAATGTAGGTGCACAGGGTAAGGCTGTCCTCTTTTAGAAACTAAATGCATCACTTGTGACATACTTTGGGATATTTAGACCTCAGATTTCAGCAGTGGAATCCTAGTTTACAATCTATACATGATATCCTAAACTTCACCAGGAAACCATGGTAGAACCAGAGAAACTTAGCCAAATTTGGCTCAGGGGCTCAGAGGCTCAGGGGAGAAACAGGTTCATGAGGATGTCAACAGGGCTCATGCATTTAGACACACACCTATGAGAGACACACGGCTGTCTATACCAGTGACTTTCAACTGCTGTGCTGGGGCACATTTATGTGCTGTGAAAATTTTTAAAGATCACTGATTTAAGAAGTTCAAAAAATAGTAAATGTACCTTTATTTTACTCTTTTTTTTTTTTTTTTGATCAGCATAATTTAAGTATGCCATAGAAGTTTAACTATAGCATCAAGTGTGCTGTGAGATGAAAAAAAGGTTGAAGAACACTGGTCTAACCTATCAGATTATAATTTATTCTGGCTGGCTGGCCGGGCAGGTATTAATGAAGGATGATGCCAAAGATTCTGATTTCTTCTCTTTATCAAAAAAATTTTTTTTTCCTTTTTGTGCATCAAAACCATGTCAATAGAAGTGCAAAGCAGAACATATAGACCAATGGAAGATGGATGTGCCCATGTTTTCTAGTTAATACAGCATTTTTACCTGGCTGAATTATCTCTGGAATAATCCACATATTTAATTATGGGACTTTTACAATGGAAGGCAATTCTCTCTGTGATACAGTAGAGATCTATCCTCCAAGGATTGTGTGATATTTTCTTTCGACAATGGTTTTTTGTGCTACTATATAGGATAAAAAAGAAAGGATATATAAAAAAGGAATCAATTTAGTAGATTTAAAGTTAGCAAAGCTAATGTGTCAAGGTTAACTGAAAATCACAAGTAGTACGTCTGAATCAATAAAAGGTTCTAAAAAATAAGATGATCAGAGAAGAAACTATTCTTCCTCAAGATAGTTTTATTGCTCTGGCTGGTGAGTGCATAGGAAATAACATATAGACAGGGTCTGTCATTGTAAGGGCACAGTTATACAACTCGACATCACTTTTTTCTGTTCTGTTTGATCCAGAAAATGTATTTCCTGTACAGTAACTCCCTATTTGGTTGCATACATAAAACTTCTATTCTCTTAATTAGGTGAAAATTATTCTGATGCAGTAGTACCTTAAGCACACTAAAGCCTCTTAGTAGGTCACTTTCCAAATCCTGACTGCCACAAATGCCATAATCGTCTTCAGTTTCTCACTTACATTTCCTAGGGGAAAGGGAGATAATGGACGTGTTTAGTCCAGGACCTGACATGTAGTGTCCCCTCCCTAAATCAGAAAAGCTAGGCCCTACTTGTGAACGAATGCCCGTCTCAGATACCGAGACTGTCCTGATGAGGACAAAAAGCGTGTTGGCAGCCTCGCCCCCTCTCCTTCCATCCACTGGTCCTTGGGACTCAGTCTCGTGTCTCAGACCTCAAACCCAGAGTCTAAACTATGACTGATGTGAAGCCACATGTCTTCTGGCTGCCTTAATACCAACATGGCTTGGGACATCCTCATGAACCAGGAATGAGCCCTTAGCATCTGTGGAACCCTCGCTTTGATGTTTTTTCTTTTACTTACATGTGGGTCCTAGCCAAGGGTAAGTCCCTCTTTAGTTTCATTTTTTCCTTCTCAGCTTCTGCTTCGTTTTACTAACCGGTCCTCCAGTTCAGTCTAGGGTAGTGTTCTGAATTTTACCCAGCATCTTGCCTGGCTCTTGCGAGCTGAATTCTGCTTTTGTATATTTCTACCTAATTTGAGAAATCCACATGTATGAACTTAGAGCTAATTGCTGTTTGCCTTTTCCAGATTATCATTCACCACTGGGATCTTTGTTTCTGGGTGCCACTGGCCAGATAAACATTGGCAGTTGCCTCAATCATTTCATTTCTTAATACCCCCTTAATACCCCCATCATTGGTTTAAAGCATTCACCCTTGGAGTTTCTGTATCTGAGACACCTCACTCACATCCTCCTATGTCCTGTTGACAGAAATATGGTTTCTCATTTCCCAATAAAACATGACATAGTGGCCCAACTTTCATGTCATCTTTCCTTGTTTGCGACAACACTGATTTTCCAAACTAGGCTGCAAACTGACTGACCTCCAATGATAAGGAATGGGGGAAGGAAGGAAGGAAGAAAGGAAGGAAGGAAGGAAGGAAGGAAGGAAGGAAGGAAGGAAGGAAGGAAGGAAGGAAGGAAGGAAGGAAGGAAGGAGGGTCCGAAGGCTCATCACTCAAAGATGTTGATAAATTGAATCCTGGTCCCTCAAACCCAAACAAGCTGAGGAAATGATTTTTTTTCTTTTGTTTTTCCCTTTCTAGAACTACAATCTCTTCAATAGTTTGTTCATTAGATTTATTTTCCTTATTTTTTCTGAGCTCAGAATTTCTCTGTAAGATGGAATAGGAAAACTGCAAACCCCTTCAGGCCACAAATCAGAAATTGTTTCCCTTACTTTTTTTTTCTTTGTTTTGTTTTCTTTTTTGACAAAGCCCAGGATATAGGTCCTGATGAAGCTACATCAGCTCTTTTTCTGTTTTCCTTACAGAACTAACTGCCAGCAGGATTCCTGTTTATGAAGATAGGAATTGCTTGTAGAAATTTCCCAAAAGGATTTTGACAGGAAGCTTCTCTCTGCTAAGGCAAAGGATTCCTTGTATCGCTGATTTTGGGCATACAGCCAGAAGAAGCCCGAGATCCCTTATGCCCACCCAGACATCCTTCCCCTTATCTGTACAGTCTGATTTGCTTGAGGAATGCAGTTCATATCTGTAATTATCTCAGAAGGGAGAAGTCTAAGCTGAGTAATTATGGTGTTCATGCATACTGAGGATTTTCTCAAGTTTGGTTGCCAGCAGGGAGCCCAGAGAAGGGCTGAATGGTGAATCAGTGTTGAGACCACAAGCAGGGTGGGGTGCAGGAGGCCCCATAATGACCTGGCAAAGCCCAGTTCCATACTGATCAGTGCAGCTGTGAGAGGCTGGGAAGACAGCAGCAGAAGCAACAGCAGCAGAAGCAGCAGCAACAGAAGCAGCGGCAGCAGCAGCCATCCTCCTGAGGCTAACCACTTGGAACAGAAGTATGGATGAGGAGGCTTTTAAGGCAGCGTCATGGTTAAAACCATGACAGTCAGAATAAAGACATCTTTATCTGTGGGCATACAATGTACATGAACATTCCTAATAATGCTATTACAGTGTTATTTTATTAAGCATTTAATATACTAAATATTGTATATGCATTACATCAGCAATATTTTTTGTGTCTCTAATTGCCGCACATTCTAGGGACTGGGGATTCAGCAGAAAATAGATGAAACAGACGAGAAGAAAACAAAGTCTCTGCCTTTAGGGATCATGTAAGCCTCATTATTTGTCCTAAAGCACTCCAAAGTCTGAGTTCTTTCTAATAAGCCTTAACACCTCTTCCCGGCTAAAAAAAATACATGTGGCTACACACAAAAGCAGTATTAACAGTGGCCCCATTTTCAGTTATGAAGAGTAGGGATATTTGAGGATCCGTCATTGGTTTAAAGCATTCACCTCCTCCTTGAGGACATATCATAAAGTATTGTCCCCAATCTGGTGGCTTAGCTGAGCCTTTAATAGGTCTTCTCATCATTCTATTAGTCTGTTGCTTCTGAGTGATGTGGCTTATGGCAAGATCTCATGGTCAGTGGTCCATTGTTCTAACTTCTATGCTGTGAAATGTATCCCTTTAATGGACAATATTGATGGAATCCCATGCCTGTAAATCAGGCATGAAGCAAGCCTTTGGTGGTGGTACTGAGGGAAACACTGGAGGAAGGGATGGCTAAGACATACCTGGAATAAGTGTCAGGTATTTAAAGATGAACTGATGCTCCCTCTAGGATGAAAGAGGTCTAATATGATCAAATTGTCACAAAGTGAGGGTGGATCTCTTTGGGGGTTGATGTCATATCAAGAGACATAATGTTGGTCTTTTGCAGGCAGATTAATCATTTCGCAGCATCAATAGGTAGGGCAGCCTTAAGCAAAAGGACCCCAAACTTTGGGCCCATGCAGAGCCTTCATCTCCTGCCATCAAGATGAATCAATTCATGGCCCTATTGTACAACTCTAATGGTGACCAAGGAGAGCTGATGGCTGACAACCCGTGGATGCATCATCTTGCCCACCCAATTAAGCACCTGGTCTGCAGTGAAGATCTCTGGTCTCTGGTCTCAATAAAAGATCACCATGGATTTTGACCACTTCCACTGGGACAGCTACATGCTTCTTTCCCAAATCTCTTTGTCTCTGGTTTAATCTCACTCTTAAAGCCCCTGACCAAGTAGCCTGCCTTTTAGCACTGCTGAAAGCTGTGTGTATCCTTACCCCAGGATGCTTCTCCATTTATGCTAAGGGAATGGTCAGGCATACTGTTCACACCCCTGCCCCCATAGAGGATTTACTGTTAAGTGCCATGCCTTAATGGGGCTGTATTGAACTAGCAGCACTCCCATTTGTAGCTTAGATGAGCACAGTGAGAGAAAAACAAAACACACTGTGAAGCTACTCTCAGTTTTTTCATAGTTCATCAGTTAGTTGTAGGAAACCCTCCATGACATGAGGCAGTAGTTGTGAGCTTTGAAATATGTCTCATTAATGTGTTAAGGCACATCTCTATGTAATTTACTTGCGTCTGTAGATACTTGGGTGTGATCCTGAATGGATCACTTCTATTGTCCAGTGTCTAGGAGATTGCTGCTGCTCCCACCCAATATTATGATTTGGAGAGTCTGATAATTCCCAACTCATGTTTGACAGCTTCGCTCACCCAGGAACCTGTTGTTAGGTGCTCAGTCTTTGCCAGCATTCAACAGCCTTCTGGGTGGTGTTGCCTTTTAAATGGTAAGTAGTTCTCTGCTATGAAAGGGGTCTGTGTGTTTCTTCTTTGGGGGTTTGCCAGAGACTCTGGAATGAGTCCTTATCTATGATTGGCTCTGCCTACCTCATCTAAACTACAGTCTAATGCCATAGACTAGACTTGTTGCAAAGCCTCCTTTTTCTCTTAGCCCCATTGAAAACTGTGGTCTTCCAAGTTACCAGAGGAATTCATCAGAGAACTAGTCCCAAATGTAGTCAACGTGCTGCCTCCAAAAGCCACAGAGGCACACTAGCTGCCATGGTTCCTCCTTAGTGGTAAAAAGTATAAGATGTAAAACTGCTCATCCTTGGAGGGAATGTCCTACACTGCTGTGCACCATTGGACCCCTAAAATCATCAATAATATGGGAGACAGACAATTCTTCACATCCTTTACCTCTAGTCCTCTGATATGTATTTATCCTGCCAGAAATTTAGAGTACTTACTACCTCCTCTTCACCAGATCTTATTAACATGATATAATCAATATTGTGGACTAGCATGATGTTCTGAGGAATACTAATTTGATCAAGATTCCTTCTGAATACATTGTGACTCACATAAGAAGACATAACATACCTCTGGGAAAATAAAGTGAATGTATAATGTCCTTCTTGCAAAAAAACAAAACTGTCTTTGGTCTTCCTTTCTGATGGAATTGGGGACTACATCCACCAGTCAGCCTCACACCCAGTACCAAAGGCTGTGTTGATCTGTTTCATAAAGATTTCACATCTAGCATGGAGTTGGGGTGACCATACCACATGGTGAGGTTTATGGAAGACTGCTGTCTTCCATTACAACTATTTGACTTTACTTTTTCAGGAACCAGATAGAGGAATTGAATAAGGATATGTAGGGACCACCCTCCCGGCATCTTATAAGTCTTTGGTAGGACAAATTTTCGAAATTCCTCCTGGAATTCAATATTACTTATACTTAATTTCCTTGGAAAGGAGTGGACGCAATCTGAGAAGTTTCTTATAATTTTGATTCATGCTCTATAGATCAAAGAATAATAGCAGTGTTCTGCCAGCTGTTAAGTGTCTCAATTGCATACTTAGGAATGAGAAAATTTGTTTGTGAACTCAATGAACCCTCTGTAGGATGGAGTTAGATCAGATACCTATTTATCACCTGGATCCCATGAGCCTCTACTCCATCCAGAGTTCCTGGATGGTATTTTGGGTTCCTTTATCTATGTCAGATAAAACCCTATATTTAATTATCCTTGAAAAGTCTGAGTGTTCCATTTTCCTCTTGCATGGTTACTCTAGAAAATTTCTTTTTGGGGAATATTTATTGCTTACCCACTTGATGATATTATAAGGTCCTTCCTCAAAGGAAACAAGTCTTCCCTTTGATCAATAACTTCTGTGTCTTTAAACTAATTTAGATCTGGAAATTGGGTGAAGGAATACAGTTTTTCCTTGTGTTATCTGACATTGGCCAGCTCTCAATTTAGGGAAGGGAAGAAGGAGGTGATTGGATTAACTCAAGTTGAATAACAGGCTGTGGACTGACTGTCCATCTATCCTGTCTCATGGAATGTTCTAATTTAGGAATCATTATCATAGATCCCTTTAGGTCCAGGCACCTTGATTGCTACCTAGGTCTTCCCATTATGCTAATCACATCTACTTTGCCACTTTGTTATTCTGGGATCATTTCACCACCACCAATGCAAAGCAGCCTGGTACAAGGGGAGCACATTCTACTATCACAGATGGTAGATGGAAACCTCCACTGGGCTCCTCAAATCTGATCTGCATCTTCAGCAGAGGCTTTGTTATGGTCTTGCTAGAGGATTATCTATGGATCCTTCCACCAAATACTTAGTGGGGTTTTCTGTTCTCACATAATAAGCCCATTCTAACATTTTCACTTCCTTTAGCCTTCTGGCTCCTTCCATTATCTGTCTGTGCAGTTCTGGCATCTCCACCTCATTTTCTGTGCAGCATTGTTAGGACCGGGGCTTTGCCAAGTCAGTAAATCCTGGATCCTTGCTCAGGCTGTACTGAGACAAGATCCAAGTTACTGGTCTTGGAAAACATGGACTAGTGTTAGTAGATCTTGGGGAGAAAAAGGATGCAAGGCCACTTAGCTTCCTTGGTGAGGATTTTTCAGGGTTTCTAGGCAATTTGGGAGTTGCACTGCTTTGATAAGGGGTATTCTTTTGTCAGCCTGAAGTGTTCAGGAGACCCTGGGACTTTAAGATTCTCAGGTTCTACCATTCATTGGTTGAGGGATGCCCTAGGAGCATTAATTTCCCTTCACTGCCAGGCCGCCTCCCTCAGTTCACCATGTCACCGTGTTAGATAAATGCTGGGACAGAAAATGAAGAATGGGTAGTGTGTGCTTAAGGCAAGAAGCTGCCACTGAGTGGAAGACCATAATAACTGTCTGCTGTAACCATAGCTTGGGGAAGAAGTGAAGCAAAGAGCATGTTAGACAGTTCATAGAGGTGTCCGGAACAAATAAGAAGGAGAGACAAAGGGAGTGAAGGACGAAGACTCATCTAAGTTAAGTAACTTGGTCAAGATGGCACATCTAGTACCTGGTGGGAAGTTGTAATTAAAAGCTAACCTCTCTGACTCCACACACCATCTCTTAACTACTGCCACTTTTGTTCTAGGACAATCAAACAGAGTATATAGGAATGGACACTTTGACACTCAAGTGGGAGGGCAGAGAATGTATAGATGCCTATAAAGCTACTAATCCCAAATCTCAGTGCCTTCTGGGAACTCCAGGCATGATAAACATCTTCACTAATATGGTGGAATTCTCTAAGGAGCTCACTGGTCCTTGTGATTTTCCAAAATCAAGGCTAAATATCTGTTCTGTGAACATGAAGCCTGCTACCACTTCAAAGCCTTTGTTCTTGCTGTCACTTCTTCCAGGAACTTTCCCTGCCTCTTTGCATAGTAGCCTCCTTCTCATCCCTCAAGGATCAGTTCAAGGGAATCTCCCCCAGAGAGGCTGGTCCTAACTACCTCATCTAAAGAAGTACACAGCACTCTGTTCCTTAATCACCCTCTACATCATCACCTGGTGTTCTCCCTTGCACCATCACAGGCTTCAACTATCCAGCATTTGTTTTTAAGTTTATTGTTTGATTCCCTCACTAGACTAAGTCCAAATTGTTTGAGGACAAGCAATTTTTCTATTCTACTTATCATTGTGTTCCTTGTTCTTAAATAGTGCCAGACACATAAAGAACACTTCAGAAACATTCACTGGATAGGTGAACTAAATGAATGGATAAAAGTCATTAAACAAACAATTGTTTTCTGCCTAATGCCTGTGTATGGTCTTCTAGTAATTACCAAATCACTCAGAGACCATGGGGATGTGTTACCATGGGGGGGACATTCCCTTAGTCAGCAGGGCCGACATCCCCAAGGCACGGCACAGACTTTACTACCTTCCACATGAACTTCTATCTAAATATGACAAAATAATAAATAATTAGGCCAATTATATTATGTACAAGCAAAAATTTCAGAAGCTTAATAAAGAATCTTTCAGAAATAACGTGGTAATTCCTTATTTATTCTCTCTTCTGGGAAAGTATTGAGGTGCTGTTATTTTTTAATAGGTGACATCATTGTCCTTGACCATAGAAATGGGATATAAAACTGAGTCGCATGCTAAGAGGTTCAAAGTATTCTTCCATGCTTTACTTTTCTAAATCACTCACACCTCTTTTGACACTTCCTTTTTTTAAATTATTGGACTTGCAGTTTTCTATTTGGCTTTCTCTTCTGTTCTTGCCTTGAATTGATTTAGAACCTGGCTGTATACCATGTGCTTTATGGCTGACCATGAAATCCCACGGAAAGCTTCAATCAGGACTTACCTAAGCCTCAATATCTAGCTGAAATTCCAGTCCAGCTTCTGGTGCTTGGTTTTACAGGCTGGAAATGTAATTTGTCCAGAAGAGACTAACTGATAAATAGATGTCCATTTTATATATAATGCCTCAAATTAAAATATTAAGTTTTAAGACAATCTCAATACTTGTCCCACTAATAATAAACTTAGAAACCTGAATGATCTTTTAATTGTGGATCAAACTTCAAGTCAGAAAAGGGTATATGATCATTTTGAGGGGTATGTCATTTAGGGTCAAAAGGACCACTAGCTAGAGGAGCTTGGGTACAGGACTTAAGAATTGCCAGTTCCCTCATCTGTTAAAACATAGTACCTACTGCCTGGAATTGAGGATCAAGCAATGCACAGAAAGCCCTCAGCACAGCATGTGGGCCATAGAAAGCATTCGGTAAATGATAGCTGTTAATCATAACAATAAAAAATTGCTTGGAATATCTTTCCCTACTTCTCCACCAGGAAACTTTTCTTTCATCCTTCAAGTCTGTTGGATATTGCTTTTCTCTGTTTCCCCCACAGGCGGTCCTCGTCACCTTCCTTGCTGAGACACCATTGTTCATATTTTTAAACCAATGATGATATTATTATTCATGTATTTCAGGGACTAACTATTCATTAAATCTTGATTCAGTGAAAGTATAACCTCCACACATTACCCTTGACCTCACCTGAAGCCAACAGTGGTTTATTGCAAAGTGGCTTTTCTGAAGCTCTAAATTGTTAGAGAAATTAATATTTTACAGGGGCCAGAAGCACACAGCAAAGCCTTCCCACTCAGTGCCCAGGCTTTGTTCTCTGGCTTTTGTGGGAGTAGGGAGAGATCTAAGTATTCAACTGAGAAAAAGTAAAAGTTTTGACTTTGCTCACATATTTTGAACAATATTGGCCTTGGAAGCTAAGGCAGGATCTTGGATCAGCTCTGAGTAAGTGCTTTTGCTTGAAATTTGAAAACCAGTTGCAGGAAGGTGCCAATAGCTCTGGTACATAACTAAGACAAGGCTTTTCTCAAATGTCTGCTGCTGAAGTCAGCCAGTAGCCCACTCATTATAATGCTCTTAATATTTAATGTAATCAATTAATCACTTGGCTAGTAAACGTCTCCTTTGTCTTAAATTTATTCTCCTGGATGGCACAACAGTCTCACTAGTTCAGAAACACAATAAAATTCCTCACTCTTCTCAGTGCTCAGTGCAAGATGAAGACTATGTGAGCCCCTTCCAACTCTGAAATTCTATGAGTCCGAGATTCCCTCAGCCAGATACATTTTTATTAGTTTTCAAGGTTCACACCAGGATAAGGGAGGTCTCTTAACCATTCAGGAGTAAACTGTGATGCTGTTAAAAATCTCCTTGGTGATTCAAAAAGTGATGGCCCCAGGGCGGCGCCTGTGGCTCAAAGGAGTAGGGCACCGGCCCACATGCCAGAGGTGGTGGGTTCAAACCCAGCCCTGGCCAAAAACTGCAATTAAAAATATATAGTAATAATAATAATAATAATAATAAAGTGATGGCCCCAGACTCTTCAAAATGTGCAGCTGTAGTGATTTTGCCAAGAAGAAGAATCTAAAAGATCTGGAACCTCAGGCATTATTGAAGCCAAACTTACTTTTCCTGCACCATCTTGAGACAAATTCCCTCTCAGGATGCCCAGCCAACCAGTCTTGTAAAGCTAATTTCAACATCACTTTACCTCGCTCTAGACTATGCATTGCCCATAGCACCAAATGAAGGACCAACAACAAATAAATCTGATGAATCACCTCGATCTCTCTCTCTTTTTTTCCTCTCTTCCTTAGTGTCTCTCTCTCTCTTTTTTTTTTTTTCCTGAGAGATTTTATTTCTGACAGTCTTCCTCGTAGTCATCTCATGAATGATCTTCCTCCAAGAATATTTGCTTTCAGAGGCTATGAACCCTCCAGGGAAAGTTGTATCTGGGTTATGGCTTTCATGTGAAAGCCATAAATTAGTTTCATAGTAGGGCTGAGTACATTGGATACTTTTTCTTCCATTCTTGAGATGCTTTACTAAGAAGAATATGTTCCAGCAACCTAAGAATAGGGGGAAGACGGAAAGGGAGGGGAGGTGGACGGAGAGAAGGTGATTGGTGGGATTACACCTGTGGTGCATCTTATAAGGGTATATGTGAAACTTAGTAATTGTAGAATGTAAATGTCTTAACACAATAACTAAGAAAATGCCAGGAAGGCTATGTTAACCAGTGTGATGAAAATATGTCAAACGGTCTATAAAACAAGTGTATGGTGCCCCATGATCACATTAATGTACATAGCTATGATTTAATTAAAAAACAAGCAAACAAACAAAAAATAGGCATTTTGACAGTAGCCCCAATTGAAAAAAGAAAAAAAAAAAAACCAGAAGTCCCGTCAAGAAAAAATAAAGAAAGTTGTATCTTGCTGCAGGCTGGGCAAAAGATGGCAATGATTTAGCTTCAGCTGAGAAAGCATTCCTCAAACTTTAACACCAACTCTTTTTTGCTCTTCTATTCAGCGATTGTGACTTGGCATTCATTCATTCCTTCATTTATTCTTTCACTCACCTTTTCCATTCTCCTTTGCTTTTTCACTTATAATTCGTTATTAGTCAACTTCAGGAAATTTCATTAAGTTACTCAAATGTTACTTGATTTGCCATTTTGGGTACACAGATTAAATTATGCATCTCTACCTCTAACATCTTTTTGATACATGACTATAGTAACGTGTCCTATTAAAACAGGAAATATATATACTTTCTATAGGCCCATTATTGGGATCACTATCATAAAACATGTTATTAAGTGCCAGGCACTCTGGTTAGCTTTTCATATAGTATCTCCCTGAGTTGCACAATAACCCAATGAGAAGTTACTATTATTCATTGTTTCCTGATTACAAATTCTGACGAGGACAGCATCAAGTTATGTTCATCATCCTGTCCTTGATTTCTACATCCAATATGTGGCAAATATGAGGTGCTCATTCATACATGCATTTTGCAAAAAAATCACCAATTATCAGGACCATAATGGATCATGCATTATGTTGGCCTGGGGATGAAGCTCAGTACAAGGCAGACATCATTCTACCCTTTGTCCAACTTATGCTCAAACAGGACAGATAAGTGTTTAGTGAATGAATAAATGAATGTAAAGGCCAAAGTTAACAGAAATTAAATCATTTCTGATTAGTAACAGAATTAAGATTCACACTCATGGCCCAATGTCTCCAAGTCTTTGCCACTCATAATAAACAATTTTAGGCAGAATATTTGACCTCAAGGAGCTCATAGACCACAGAGAATGGATAAAAGGTAGGAAGGCAAGTAATGAAATAATTACAATGTAACCTATTTAGCATTTAGCAAGTCCTTACTATGTACCAAGTATTGTTTGGCTGACTTTGTGAATATTGACACTTTAAGTCCTAAAATTTTAAGTAAGCTTCCCAAGATCACCCAGCCAGTAAGTGGTAGGAATGTGTATCCAGGCACATTCCAATGCAATTGTGTCTATTCTTATCACTAAGTTATATCGTCCCAGTGTGACAGTGTTCCCAGAACTATACCAGCCTCTTTGGATTCAAAAACAAGTCAAATATGGCCTCAAATCTTGAAGAACTCAAAATCAAATTGGGAAGACAAATGTCAAAATATAATTAACAAAACAGATACACTGGTAGACTATGTTTCATTTATTTTTATTATTACTGAGCATTCACTACACTGAACTTGAAGAATGCTTGGTGGCTGTGGTAGACTAAATTACTGGTCCCTGCATTCATACTTTTTCTATGGTATTGGGGTGAGCTTATTATATTTCCCCACACCCTGACTTTGGCCATGTGACTCCCTTGGGTGAAGTGAAAGAGACCCCATGGTCCTTCCTGCCCCAGGCCTTAAGCATCACAGCAGGTTCTGCTGGCTCTCTTATATCTCTAGGAACTTGCCTTGGCTAAGCCCCCAGTGCAAAGAGCCCTAGAAACACAGAGAAGAACCATCTGACTCACTGGAAGTCTCACAGTTTGAAGCAGAGCTGCCTAGATCCGCCGGCCTATCCTAGATCAGTCCACCCCTGGCCTATGCACAGATGTAAGCAAAGTCCAGCTGAGCTCAGCAAAACTATTCCCTCCAACTTAAAGAAACATAAGAAATAAATTCTGTTACAATGTGTACATTCGTTTTCTGGGGCTGTTGTAACAAAATCTCAGAAACTGGGTGGTTGAAAGGAAGAGATGTATTTTCTCACAATTTTGGGTGCTAGAAGCCCAAGATCAAGGTGTCAGCAGGTTTGGATTTGTCTCACTCTTAACCTTGCAGAGGGCTCCTTCCTCGCTGGCGCCCACATGCCTGTGCCCTAATCTCCCAGTCTTACAGGGATACCAGTCACATTGGACTAGCCCCCACCCCTTTACCCTTATGACTTCATTTTACCTTAACTATCTCATTAAAGGCTTTATCTCCCCCCAAACAGTCACATTCTGAGGTACTGGGGGTTTAGAGCTTCATGAATATATGAATTGGGGGGAGGGGACACAGTTCTGCTCAACAATATGCCTTTGAAATTTCGTGTTCTTTCTCAAGCAGTAATAGCTAATAGCTAAATAATACAGATGAAGTGGGCTGGATTTGTCTAAAGAGTTAAGATGCCTTTTGGGGATAAAAATATAGAGTCACTAATTCTTTTTCTCCAATATTAAAAGCGATTGAAGTATCTTCTTGTGGACACTGCTGACCCGGACAAGGTCCTATGATGGGGATCTCTGAGATATTGTCATCACAGTGGGAGGGAATATGACCAGCGTGCTCTAAAATAGAGGGATGGATTAAAAAACAAGAGTTGTCCTAGATCCATCAGGTCCTGACCTGAGAAAATAACTGTTTGAGTAAATTTAAAAGCCAGGATGCTGGGAGGCCAGTCTGAAACAGTAACACCTAAGTGTGAGACTGAAGGAAGGACACTTGGAAGGTTCAGGTCTAGCAGCTAAAATATCTAAGAATTGGTTCCTAGGCACAAATAAGCTCTACAGGGGATTCTGGGACACATAGTAGAAAGGAAGTGTCTGTGGAAAGGTAGAGTAGACTCTTCTGGACAGCGGGACTTCTCAGTAATGATACTGCAAGGTTTTGCTCTTCAAAGTCTAGTCCTTAGACTGACAGCATCAGCTACCCCAATAAACTTCTTAAGAAACAAGAATCTCAGGCCCCAAACTACCCAACCTGCTAAATTAGAATCTGCATTTTCAACAAGATCTCCAGGTGATTCTTATGCACATTGAAGTTTGAAAAGCCTTATTGTAGAGGACACTCCTGTGGGGAGGTTATTTAGGTAAATTGAATGATACATCAAGACTCCCTCATTATGTTATATATAATAATTCCACTGTTATTTCTGTGTCTAGAAATCACATTAGGTTTTCTACTGGCATGATGGTCAGTTTTATGTGTCAACTTAGTTTAGGTACAGTTCCAGTTATTCAGTAAAATGCTGCTGTGAAGGTAACTTGTAGATGTGACTAAAGTCCATAACCAGCTGCTGCTATGGACTGAATTTTGTCTCCCCAAAATTCATACACTGAAGCCTTAACACACAGTGTCTGTGTTAGAGATGGGGGCCTCTAAGAGAAGGAGTCATTAAGATAAAATGGGGTTATAAGTTCTCATCACATAAGATTAGTGTCCTATAAGAAGAAACAGACACAAAAACCCATCTTTCTTACCCTCTATTGCCATGTGAGAACCGAACAAGAAGGCAGCCGTCTGAAAGCCAGGAAGAGAGCCCTCACCAGAAGGCAGACCCTGATGCACCTTGATCTTAGACTTTCCAGCCTCCAGAACTGTGAGAAATAAATAAATTTCTGTTTTTCGAGCCATACATATAGGCAGTGGTATTTCATTAAGGCAGCCAGAGCAGACTGTGCAGGCTTAAGCAGCAGCCTATCCCAGGTAATCTGGGTGTGCCTGATTCAATCAGTCAAAAGATCTTAACAGGAGAACTGAAACTTCCTTATGGAAGAAAAGTTTACACCTGAAGAAGCTGACTCATGAAGAAGAGGACTAGCTTCTTCCATTAGCCTTCCTGACAGCCTGACTTATGAATTTTGAACTGGCCTCCCCAGCTAACCACAATTGCATAAGCCAACTCTTTGAAATAAATCCCTTCTGGTTGGTACTTTATACAATTGACTTGTCTGGGTTATTTTGTTTTTTTATATTGTTCTGTGATTTTTAGTGCTTTGTGATCAGATTGTTGTTTATATTCTGCTCTATGGAACATATCCTGTGCTTTCTTTGTGTCATAAGATATGGTCAATTTTTGCAAATGTTTTAGGTATGCTTGAGAGGAAGCTTTATATTTTTAAATCAAGGTGTAAACAAAGTATATTTTATTCTATCCACATAACCATAGATAGACCTTATTTATCATGTGGTTTTTATGTTTTGTATCCTAACTTATTCTCTGTTGATTTGATCTTTGTCTTGGACTGAACCACTGGCTTAATTTTCATGATATTAGTCTCTTTCTGTTTATTTCTCTTTGTATCCCCTGTAATATTTGCTTTTTGATGGCAGTTTCTGTATTTTTGGTGAAAAAAACATTTATACATGTTACATCTTCATTGTAAATTTATTGTCTTTAACACAATAAAGGCTCCTTTAATTTTTTTTGTTTTTCATTTTGACTTTGGAGCCTGAATTCTTATCAGATAGAATGATTGTACCTTTTATTTTTTATTGATTTTATTCCACTAATATACCCTTGTCCATCTGACCTATGTATTTCCTTTTTTGTCTTTCTGAATCATTTTGTGCTCAGGTAATTCTATTTTGTTTCATTTAACTTTCTGTTCTACAATAGCTCTAATGCTATAGGCCAAGGACCTCATGTGGGGGTTGTGGCAACTACCAATTATGTCTATTTTAATTATATATTCAGGGATTGGAGAAATGACTGCCAACTGGGTCCATGAAGCCAGTAGACCCATTGTAAGCTGGATCTAAGCCAGGACTCTAATATGAGGGTGCTATAATAATACCTTGGGTATTAACAATTACTTAGACTCTATATTCAACAGTTCTTAAAATGTGGGAATGTTCTCTACTCCTCTGGAATAGGTCTCTGTTTGAAAGAAAGAGAAGCATTTGGACAAACTATTACCGTTTTCACTTGCCATGGTGTAGTAGGCTCCTTTCTTCTGGGGCCTGACTTCCATTTCAGTCAATGGGCTCTGGAAATCTAGAGACTGCGTGAAATTCAGGAGACTGCATGAAATCCTGAATCTCTTTATTCTTGGCATTTGGGACTATAAACTACCCTCTGATCCACTTACAATTATTTGCCCATGAATTCTTTTGATTGTATATGTTGAGAAGTTACTCTCTCCACATCAGTCCTCCTTGGCCGCCACTTGACCCATGCCACTTGTTATAATAGCTTCACTCTTGGGGCTGCTGCTCAAGCCTGCACATGGCTATCTGCCCACTTGTTTTGAGGTCTTATCATTCCCATTACTATGAGTGACCCTTAATTCTATAACGGCACCCTCTACTGTCAGCCCCAGACTAAAGAGCATTCAGGAGCATCTCAGTAGCATTGGTGTCCCTCTCACCAGCACATTCCAAGGAATGTGCCCTTTGATGAATAGTGTATGTCCCAGCCCCACTCACGGGACATCATTCTCTGGTGAATTTTTTAGCATTATATAGTATATCCACTCTAATATGCCCACTTCTTTGGATCTTTTAATTCTTTCTTCCACCGCCTGCCATGAAAAATCTGAAATTACTTCTTTGCTTGTCATGGGCCATTGCTTTCTCTGTGCTTCTGGTTGCCATCCCAGTAATGTGTTTGCAACATCCTCCCAGGGTGATTGAAGGAGTATGAAATCCTAGATACTGGAAGAATGCTCCCATACTGACAATTCCTTTATCCAAGTTTATTTTCTTCTGCCCTTGACAAAATACCTTTGGGATCTAGTCTCTTGTATGCTCTGCCAGCTCCCTCTGGTGCATGTTGACAAGGTCATACAGCTGTGCAATCACTTTACCCCTTCTCCAGGCTCCATATGCTTCTGGCTGGGTTAGGTTATGACTTAAGTCTAGTTTTTGCAGTAGCCAAGAAGTGAGATGACAAAGGATTATGAGAGGAGTGCTTATTGTGCAGAGAAGAGGCACCTATTTCAGGAAGAGGCTGCCCTCTTCTGCTGGTATGAGGAAGTGGTTTTTCTAATCAGTCTTGCTATTTTTGTATGGGAGGACTTTCTCTTGACTTTCTCTCTCTCTCTCTCTCTCTCTCTCTTTCTCTCTCTCTCTCTCTCTCTCAGCTAGAGGGAACTATTGACCTTCAATAGAAAGAACACGCTACTTTTGTAGGCTCAAAGGATTTAAGAGAATCAGGGTATTCAAGATTTTCAAGTTCATCAATTCAGACTTTCCCTCCCATGTGTCATGGTTGAGAGTTTAATCTCCTTTGGAAATTGTCTACTCATGTTACTAAATCATAAACCCAATCCTTAGATTTCACTACCCTCCAGAGTAAAATGATGAGAAATTCATGGTTTTGCTACCAAGGAGGCTCTCTGGCATTCACATTTAGATTTTATTTGGTGATTAATGACGATGATTTGATGATTTTATTATCTTTCCCCAGGTCATCCATCAAGATTAGCAGTAGCCAGCTAATTTCAGTGTCCTTAGAATTTCTATGTTCTTCATTTTTCTCAAATGCCTGATGCCTTTCAGCAATTAATGTATTCTCATTAACTGATGAATCACCCCAGCTTGTCACCGAGAAGAGCTTGCACCGCTACCTGTGCCTCATGACCACCAGAAATAGGGTCCTCCTTGCCAGATGACTGGCCAGCAGGTGATCCAGCTCCAAAAGTCAGTTCTAGCATCTTCAAGACCACTTCTTAAAAACCATCATAGGTTATACTTCCTAGAAAGTAAACTCTGAGATGGAGATTAGCATGTTAGATTTGTGTAGCAGATACTCTTTGATGAACATCTGCAGAGGGGTGGTACAGGAAGATAAAGAAATTATGCATTGATGCAGACCCAATAAAGGCCCCAGCCAACCCCACAGAAAGCTATGGAGCTGAGATGGCCTTTCAGAGTTATCCAGAGTTGGAGTAAGAGAGGCTGAACTTTTACACCCTTTCTCAGTCACTAAAGGAAGATTTGAGTGATACAAGTTCACAAACTCATGCTACAAAAAGTGCTACATACCTTGCTTCTGAATATTACTGTGGTTACCAGATGGCCAAGGGGCTACCTTGAAGGTGACCACAGAGATATTTGGCAATGAGATATGTAGTACTTTTTCTAAATGAGTTCAAAAACTTAATTGTCTAACCTCATATATACAGCATCTAGCAGTCCATGTCTACTCTTTTTTTTTTTTTTTTCTGAGACTGAGTCTCACTATGTCACCCTCATAATGCTGTGGCATCACAGATCATAGCAACCTCCAACTCTTGGGCTTAAGTGATTCTCTTGCCTCAGCCCCCCAAGTACCTGGGACCACAGGTGCCCACCACGATGCCCAGCTATTTTTTTGTTGTAGTTTTCATCGTTTTAGCAGGCCCAAGCCAGGTTCTAACCTACCAGCCCTGGTGTATGTGGCTGGTGCTCTAACCACACAGGTGCTGAGCCTAGTTTTATCTTTTCTAATGTCTTTTGGTACTTAGTAAGATTTTTATTTGTGTTCTAATAGTAACCTATATACTAACATGTTAAAAATGTTCTTTATTCTCCCCTTTCTTATTTGGTTTTTTACTTTTTGGTATCTGATCTTTAACATATATACTCTGACCCTTACCTTTTTCATTTTTCTGCCTTTAAAAAAATTTCCACAGTTATTTCTATTATGGATGAATTTGTCCTCTAGAAGATTCTTTATAAAGAGTACCTGTACTTTATCTCTTAAAATTGCTCTTAAAGTTGCTACTTGAAGGACAGCTTGACTAGACAGGAAATCCTTGGCTCACTCTTTCTTTTTTTAAGTGTTTTGAAAAATATTTCTTCACTGCTATCTGTCTTTGCATAGTGTAGTAGGGAACTCTTATGTCAATGTTATTTCCTTTGTCAATAATATAGGGATTTCTTATTATTGTCTTTTTTAATAGGCCATGAAGACTTTGTTTCTAAAGTCTAATAATTTAACTAGGCTATGTCTCTGAGATGACTAATCCAATCAGATAAATCTTTACTGCACATTGTATACAATGAGTCCTTAATATATAGAAACAAGTCTTTGTGGGTATTTCTGAGACGATTTCTTGGATTGTGGTCTAAAGTGTTGCTTTTCTTCAGAGATCACAATTATTCATATATATATATATGATGATATATATGATCTTCTTTTTCTGTACCAAATACTTTGTCTTGATTCTTCCTAATTTTTTCTTTATTTTTATTATCTGTCCTGTTTTCATTCTCTTGACTGTCCATTGGTTCTATTAAATTACAGTTTAATGTTTTCTTACTCAAGTAATTTGTAATGTTGTCTTCACTTCTAAGATGAATTTGATTTTCTCTACTTACTTGTTCCTGAGTTTAGTTATTTTATATCTTCCTGATATTTTTTCATATTTGTGCTGAGTTTTTAATTTCTGATTTGAGTTATTAATTTTATAACTACAAATTCTTGGTTTTAGGTATGTAATTCAGTTGGGGCTACGATGTTATAGTTTTTATTTTTTTTTAACTTCATGGTTGACATTTTAAGGCATGTTCTTAATAGCTGGTATGTTCTGACATTTCGTTTTTGTTTCTTTTTCGCCTAACTTTGTGGATGCCGTCTACTTTTCCTGTTCATTCTCAACGTCTAATTTCCAGGACCAGAAATATTAGCTGTATGGACACAAAACTGAAAGTTTTAAGAGACTTGTTAGGTTCCTTAGTTCAAAAATACCTTCTTCAGTTAGTGTGGTGAAATGCAGTTTGCTTAATCAATTTTGCTATTTTTGTGAGGGGAGGATTTATGTGTATTCTGTTTTGTGATCTCTCTCTCTCCCTCCTTATACACACAGAAACAGAGCAGAAATGTAAATTTCCTGCATTCATTTGTTTGTTTGTTTATTTATTTATTTTATCTTCACCATCATGTAAGTGTCCAAGAGGCACATTCCTTTCTCAGCTGTCCCATTCCTATGCAGACATATTGGTTTCCAAGACTAACGCTTTGGATTCTGCTTATATTCAAATCACTTACTTCCTTTTGATTTTCTTGTAGCCGGTACTGAAATCTACCAGATATTACATTTGCTCTCAGTATTTCCCAGCTCATGGTGGGGATTCCACTGTTTGGGGTGATTCTATTTGAATTCTGTCTCCTGGTTGCTCCTCATTTCCCTTTCCTTGTGCCTCTTAGTCTTCTTGACTTAATCTTCTCCCAAACTTGATTAAAAAAAAAAAAAAAATCCCTTACTTTCCAAAAGTTTTAAACTCATGGTATTATATCTTCTGTTCCTGAGAGATGCAGGAAGCACAGATTATGAGTAGTTTTGTTTACTGCTCTCATTTATCCAGATGGGTTTTGAGGGAGGGTGGGAATGTATAGAATTAGGTTTAAGAGGCTGCCATTATTCTATGTCAACCCAGAAAACCCAGGTGATTAGATGTTAAACAAGAGCATCAGAAGTAGGGTTTAGAGAAAGAAAGTTATTACAGAGCTCAGAATTGTGTTTGACTATGTACTTTCACTCCTCAAATAAAGAAGAATAATGAGAAGTTGCTTTCTTTCTTATTCAGGTGCAAGTAATCCTTTAGGACCCTCACTTACCACATCCACCCTCAGGCAAGGCAGAGAACAAATCACTGGGAAGGTTCTTAATGATTAATGAATGGTCCTCCCACTGTCCCCAGGCCTGGCCATACAGATTCTCACCTGTACACTCCTCTTCTTCCTGAGATAATATTGTCCCCAATTTTCTCAGGTCCTTTTAGTTGCTAGTTTTTACTCACTGTAAGATTATCATTAAATATCAGTACTTACAGGAAATCCTCTTGTGACAGATGGTAAGCTAGATTTGTGTAACTATAGCAAATCACACAGATGTCCATCACTGCACTTGACCTGTTATTGTGCTCGAGAAAATGCCTCTACCCAAAAAGAACTAGGGCTTCATGATTCCTTCATTTCTTCATTTCCCTAGTGCTGCTCACAGAGCCTAATAGTCAGTAAGTGTTCACAGGTGGAAAGAATGAATGGATTAATAAAGGGACATAACTGTTGTGGAAGTCCTGCTCTCTGCATTGTCCCAGCTTTTGGGGAAAAATGTCTTCCTAACTCTTTTGCTTTGTTATGGTTAGAGGGTCACTGGTTTCTACAGAAATGTTTCCTGTGCTTGTGTCCCTAGATCCCGGTCATGAATATTAACCAGACTTCCTCCAGGGCCCTGGACGCAGGGAACATTTTGTTGCATGTGGTTTAAGGTGATCTCCTTTCTATTCTTGTCTCAAGCTGAGTCCCATTTGAGGCACAAAAGTGAATATATCATCCTGTGTATGCTAAATAGCTCAGGAAAATATATCCCCAAAGTCACAATATTCTCTTCAGATATAGGCACAAGGACTTTATTTAGTCTGGTTTCCTTCCTCCTTTCACCTAATCTTTCATTGTATTTCAGAAGAGTGTTTGGTAATAAAGGACTACCTGTTTTCATCCAAGATCATGATCATTCTTAGAATTCAAAAGCCTCTCTTCCATTTTCTCTAATGAGACCAAGACTGTAAGAGTCACTGAGGCATAGAACTTAGGACATGAGGAGACATCTAACCTTCTCATTTGAGGATGACACTGACTTACCTGTAATGATAAAGCTGGTTAATGGAGGAATGAGTAGTATCATCGAAGCTTCTCAACTCCCCGTTGTGTGTTCTTTCCCTTTGTGGGTATGTGTGTGGTTTGAGCCTCTGGGATGGTGGCCTCTCCCTTAAATCCCCTAACATAATTCTGCTTGGCTAAGGGGTGCCAAGTGGCAGTTTAAAAAAAACTTTATTACACCATTGAGCCTTGACATTAATGATATAAACATCCTTCTGCCATCTTGCTCCAAAAATTTAAAAATGTTGGAGATATTCCTTTTTTCCTCTTTTATGTTTGTCATAAAAGGAAATAAAATTTCATTTAAAAATGAAAAATAAGCCAGAATCCCTCAAGTTTTTTTTTTTTTTTTTTTAGGATTTTAAGCCATTCTTCATTTAGTTACAATTTTCTCTTCCAAATTTTCCACTAAAGAAGACACAGTTAATAACAAATTTGCGGTCCTTTTAGAGACTTCGCAAACTCAAAATAATACCTTCTACTGTTTTCTGTCTGGATGTTCTCATAAAGGGCAACTCTATTTTCTTTGAAGATGGAGAACAGTAATTCACTATGCTGGTGTTGCCACACCCCAGGGTGTCTTCAACCATAAAGCAGTGTCAAGAGATTGTCAAAACAAAATTAATTGAAATTGAAACAATAAATCCCTGTTATACAATGTCTTCAGAAGGTGAAAAGAAGGGTATATCATAGCATAAAGCAAAAGGAGAATGCCCCAAAGGGTGGGAATTGTTGATCCAAAGGGAAGATGGAAAATCTTTTGCTCTAACATCATCCATGTTTTAAAAACCCTGCAGGTTTTACAAGGAGGAAAAGCTAGAATTGTCAAAACAAGAATCCACATCTTCTTACACGTTGGGGCCCTCTGCAGCATTTCTGACAGTTTGAATGCCAGTTTAAGTTTTTTTAACACCAAATTTAACATGCACAGGCATTTCAGATCTGTCACTAGAAGCAGGATGATGTCAGTGAGAAAATCTGGTGTTGTTTCATTTTCACAAGTTTTTCAGGATCCGAAGTGGAGTGTTTGTTGAGCGTGTCACAGCAGAGAGGGGGTAATCATTAGCAATCTGAGAAACAAGTTTTGTTGTGAGGTTAAGAACCCAAAAAATGCTTATTAACAAGGAGAAGGGCTGTCAAAGGGAGGAAAGCAGTGAGACAAACACGGTGCTTATCACTCCTGGGGGCTCTGGTTTGTTTAGAAACTTTGGAATCCTGCTCTTTGAGTCAAGCACGTAGTAGGGCAGCAGTCACATGTACATTTCAGGGGTGGGCTGTCGCACACATTCTTGAGAAATATGCCATGACACAGGGCATCTTTTCATCACAAACAGGTTGCGCTTTGCCCTTCAGACTATAGTGGCTTCTCAGTTTTAAAATTTGGATTTAAAAATGGTATGAAAGGCCTCTTAAAAGGAAGGTGCTTTTAAAATACCTAAGGCAGTAATGAAATTTTTAGGAACCAAATCTTTCCTTATTCCCGCCTCTTCAGATCTCTGCTTCATCCCGAGGGGCAATGTTTGCATTGACTTAGCATCTCATTATTTTAAGATGGCCTTGTGTCTGTTGTTAGTTTGAGGCCTTCATGAAAAGTTTGGAGGTTCACACAAATAGCTGGGATGTCCTCATGGAAGAGATTGCTTGTAGCCCATCAATGCCAATTTGCTTCTTTCCATTACTAACATAATGCAAGTTTTATTTGAGTGATAAGGATTCTGGATTAAAGAAGGTATTTCTTGGGGCCCAGCACAGTGGTTCATGCCTATAATCCTAGCACTCTGGGAGGCTGAGGCAGGTCAGAAATTCGACACCAGCCTGAGCAAGAGGGAGACTCCACCTCTACTAAAAATAGAAAAACTAGCAGGGTGTGGCGGTGGGCACCTGTAGTCCTAGCTACTTAGGAGGCTGAGGTAAGAGGATTGCTCAAACCCAGGAGTTCAAGGTTGCTCTGAGCTATGATGCCATAGCACTCTACTGAGGAAAAGAATGTAAGAGAAACTCTATCTCAAAAAAAAAAAAAAAAAGAAAGAAAGAAAGAGAAAAAGAAAAAGAAAAAAAAGTGTATTTCTCTAGATTTTTCTTTCTTCTTCTTTTTTTTTTTTTTTAAATTGTTGTGGGTTCATTGAAGATACAAAGGTCCAGGTTACACTAATTGCCTTTGTCAAGCAAAGTCTGTGTTGTAAATGTGTTCCTCCCCCAAGAGGTGTATGTAACAAAAGAAGTGGAGGACCACCACAAAGAAAATTATGAAACCCTAAGAAAAGAAATAGAGGAAAATTTTATCAAATGGACGAACATACCATGCTCATGGCTGGAAAGAATCAACATCGTTAAAATGTCTATTGCAATTTACAGATTCAACCCAATCCCCATTAAAATACCAACATTATACTTTCAAGACTAGGAAAAAATAATTCTTTGTTTTGTATGGAACCAGAAAAAACCCATATAGCTAAAGTAATTCTTAGTAATAAAAACAAAGGCAGAGGCATAAGCCTACCAGACTTTACAATAGTGACCAAAACAGCATGATATTGGCACAAAAATAGAGTCATAGCCACCTGGAACCAAATAGAAAACCATGAAATGGAGCTCACATCTTATAGCTAACTAATCTTTGATAAACCAAACAAGAACATAACTAGGGGAAAGAGCCCCTATTCAGTAAATGGTGCTGGGAGAACAGGATATCCACATGTAAAGGACTGAAACTGGACCTGCACCTTTCATCACTCACTAAAATCAATTCAAGATGGATAAAAGATGTAAATCTAAGACACAAAACAATACAAATTTTTAAAGAAAGTGGGGGAAAAACACTTGAAGGTATCGGCCTGGGAAAAAACCTTATAAAGAAGATTTCAATAGCAATTGCAACAGCAGCAAGAATAAACAAATGGGATTTAATTAAACTGAATAGCTTCTGTACAGCCAAGGGAACAACAACCAAAGCAAATAGACAGTCATCAAAATGGGAAAAGATATTTGCATATTATAAATGGGTGACAAAAGATTGATAACTAGGATCTACAGAGAACTCAAACTAAACAACATAAAGAGAGCCAACAATCCCTTATATCAACGGGCAAGAGAGATGAATAGAACCTTCTCTAAAGAAGACACATGAATGGCTGACAAACACATGAAAAAAATGCTCATTGTCCCTAATTTTTAGAGAAAAGCAAGTCAAAACCTGAGATATCACCTAACCCCAGTGAGAATGTCCCACATCACAAAGTCCCAAAGCTGCAGATGCTGGTGTGGATGTGGAGAGAAGGGAACACTTTTACACTTCTGGTGGGGGTGCAAACTAACACAACCTAAAGAACCCAAAATAGACCTCCTATGTGACCCTGCAATCCCATTACTGGGCATCTACCCAGAAGAAAAAAAATCTTTTTACCGTAAGGAGACTTGCACTAGACTGTTTATTGCAGCTCCAAGTACAATCGCCAAAATGTGGAAACAGCCTAAATACCCACCAACCCAGGAATGAATTAACAAGCTGTGGTATATGTACACCATGGAATATTATTCAGCCACTAAAAAAGATGGAGACTATACATCTTTTTTACTAACTTGGATGGGAGTGGAACACATTCTTCTTAGTAAAGAAAGCATTACAAGAAAGAAGCAAGAATCCAATGTACTCAATTTTGATATGAGGACAATTGATGACCTCATACATGGTGGGGGGGGGTGGGTGGTATGGGGGACATGGTGTTTGACTTTTTATTTTTCAATAAATTTGGCCATAAAATTAGGTTCCTGTCAATAGCATGTAAACAAAACTTACAGGAAAAGTAAAGCTTCAAAAGGGTGTTATCTCACTGACAAATGTACCCCTTTAATATGCACTTCTCCTCCCAGAAATCTGGTATTTAGTTCTAAAGAATGGAGCTCCAGCCAGCAGCCTACTTGATTTGATGTGATAGTTAATTTTATATGCCAACTCGACTGGGCACAGGGTACCCATGCATTTGGTTGAACATTATTCTGGGCATATGGGACACTGAGTAAAGCAGATCTCCCTTCCCAATGTGTGTGGGTCTCGTCTAATCAGTTGAAGGCCTGAATAGAAAAGACTTTTCTTGATTTTGGACTCAAACTGAAACATTGGCTTTTAGGGGTCTCAAGCTTGTGAGCTTTTGGACTGAAACCATACCACTGGCTCTCTTGGTCATGGTGAGTACAGATCTTGTGACATTTTGGGCTTCATAATTGCATGAGCCAACTTATTAAAATGATCTCTCTCTGTATACACACATCCTATTAGATCTCTTACCCTGGGGATTGCTGATTAATACAATCCATGAGATGGCTTGACAGTAGAAATCGTACTTTAGGATGATAAAGCAGGAAGACAGAAAGTCGTGGCTTCCAACAATTCCATACAATGGTTAAACTAGTCCTGTGCTGCTACACTTTGGGGCTTCAAGCAGTGTGATCAAGTGAACACCTAATTTGGTCAAATGCTATTATTTCTGTTTTCTCTCACTGGTAGCCAAATGCATTTTTTTTTTTTTTTTTTTAAGTTAATATACTTCCTTGCAACACATCAACTCAGGGAAAGCCAGAAAGAAAATGTACACTGCTTCATTTCCTTCTCAGTGATTAGTACAAAGCTTTGTTTAGACTAGGAGCTCGCTCTGGAAATATTTGTAGAATTGATTATTTTCTTTAGCAAACATTTTCTGAGCCCCTCCTGTGTGCCTGGCAGTGTACAAAGGGTGCAACGAAAGTTCTTTTAACCAACCTCCACTGTCAGTAATTTTCCACAGGTGTACTGCAAACATTTTTCAAGATTGTTAATTAAATTATTTTCGAAAGAAATTCAAGGTGCAGTAAGTAAATTCTTTTTTACTCTTTTTTTTTTTTAATCAACATAATTTAAACATGTCAAGAAAGTTTAACTACAAGTTCAAGTCTGCCATGAGGATAAAAAAGTTTGAAAAACACCACTCTACTGCCAGTGCTCTCCTTTCCTATAACGCATAAGCATTGGACACCCTTGGTGTTCTGTAAACTTCTAAATAGTGGACTTTTCTATACTGTGTCTATGTATTCCTATTCTTATAGGTTGGGTTATATGTTTCCAAAGACTCAGTTTTGTTTGTTCACAAACCTAATTATGCCAATTGCATTTATTATTGTAATTATATAATTGTTATGAGGCCAATAAAACCATAAGCGTGCAAAGAAACAGAGTTACTGTTTGTATAAAAGCTAAGCTGAACTCCTGAAAAGACTAAATAAAGGTGAGCTGCTAAAAAAAAAAAAAAAAAAAATGCTGTCAAATTAGGGGGGTAATGATATTGCATACATAGTGATAAAATAACTCCTTAATATTTGCACTAGGAATTTTTCTATTGCAAATATAAATAATCTATCTTTCTGTTGCAAATATAAATAATGTTATCTTAGGTCCATTTAAACTGAAATGATAGTTTGTTGGTTTATGTGTCCGGGAAGTCCAAGGGAGAATGACCTTCTAGCAGGGTGGGACTCAGGTGGCCTCACTATGTCATCAGATGTATCGCCATCACCTTCTGCTTATTATTGTTTAGGCTTGTTTTTGTTTTTCTTTAAAAGTAATGGCTCCATACTCTCCTGCTAGAGAAAGGTTTTCTCTATGTGGTGAAAAAAAATGGCTATTGGCCGCCCCAAAGAAGCCTGTTGTCTCTCATGTTACCAAGACAAGATACTCTCCCTCCCAGACTTAATTGTTCCCAAGGCATCTTGTGACCTTGGGCTAATTACAGGGTGGTTCTTTAATTGACCTTGCACTGACCCAGTTCTTTGACTTTTAGTTTTTAAGAATAACAAGAATGAGCTAGAAATGCAACAACCTGAGATGAGGAAATAGAAGACTGTGGGCTCAGTTCCAGTACCCCCAATCCGAAATAAGATGTCCTTCAAAGCCTTGCCCCAGTGGATCAGGTGACCCCAGGTATGTAACCCAGGGTGGACTGCCTTTTGGGGTCCCTCAGTGTAGTGCAAGTAGGGCACATATAGATAAGACTCCATCCTCAGGGACGAGGATCCCAGGGGTGGTGGCTCACAGCGGATCACAGGCTTCTGTCATTCCTTGCTGTGCATGTGTACATAACAAACCTGTTTCATGCATTGTCCTGTGTGCGGCTGTTCTGTCTCACTGGACTCACACAAGTTGGTAACCAGGGCACAGGAGCCTGATCCTCACCCATCAATATGAATAGATTTGGATTATCGTGCCTATCAGTTCTGACTTACACAGAGAGCCACTGTGATGAAGGAAAGGGAGACCAGCCCCCACCTGCCCATTCTTGCAGGAGTCTATTTCTGGGCACAGGCTAGGAAGCACAGCATGTGTCCCTCTGTCCTCTGCTTCCCCTAGTATTCTGCAACCATGTGGGGCTTTATTGGCCTGTTCTAGGGACAGCAGAAAGCCACTTGACTGCACTTTAGGAGACTTGTGAGAGAGTCCTGTCGCTTATTGACTTCATATTCTTTTTGTTTTTTGAAACGGTGTCTCACGATGTCACCCTGGGTAGGGTGCTATGCCTTCACTGCTCACAGCAACCTCAAACTCTTGGGCTAAAGCATTTCTCATGCCTCAGCCTCCTGAGTACCCGAGACCACAGGTGCCCGCCATAATGCCCAGCTATTTTTTGTTGTTGTTGTCATTGTTGTTTAGCAGGCCCAGGCCAGGTTCAAAACCACCAGCCCTGGTGCATGGGGCCAGCGCCCTAACCACTGAGCTACGGGCACCGAGCCTGGCTTTGTATTCTTTAATAGTTACTTATGGTTCTGGGTTTTTATTTTTTCTGGACTGTAAAATGAAAACACTGGACTTGCTATTCTTTAAGATCACCCTGAATCCTAAAATTATGCACCTATGGCTCTACACGTTTACTGAAGCCGTAAATCCTTCTCCAGCAGTATTTCCACCTTTGTGAAATTTACTCATGTAAACTCTACTTTTGAAGAATAAGTGGGTGCTCTGTATCAACCTGGAGAGTCTAAGGAAGGTGTTTCGCTTGGTTCTGTTTCCTTGGCCATTTTTAGTACTTTAATCTGTGAAAAATGCTGACTTCCTTATAAGAAAGTTTCTGTTTGCCAAATAAATCCAAATTAAACTGAAAAGAGAAGTTGTCATTAGCGCATGTACCATGATGGGAAATGACAGCCGGCGTGTTGGCAGGTGGACGAAGGACCCTAAGGGAGTGGCGGGTCTTGAACAAACATCAATTCCGCCACTTCAGAGAAGGAGACATGTTTCTTCATCAGAAGATACTCAATTTGAACATTGGGCTTTTAAAAAATAATAAATAGAAAAATTAATATTTATTATGTGCTCTATGCCAGGTATGGTACTGAGTTGTATTATGTGGCTTTTCTCATGACGACTCCATGGGTGGTTCTGTTTTTAGGCCCACACAGGCAAGAGCAGGAGGCCCTGGGGGAGCCAGTAGTGTGAGATTGTTTAGCAATGCCTGGCCAAGTGGGGTTCACACCGAGGGAGGACGCCTGGCCCTGGAGGCAGGAAAATTGCACTTGGGGCAGAATAACTTCCTGGTTTAGAATATTTCTCATTACATCTGTCCTTATTCTCCTCTGCCTCTTGGTTTCCTCCTCTGGAAAGCAATCTGACTCTATCCTGTTAAAAGAAAAACTGTAAGGCCCACACATGATTAGAATGCTCAACCAAAGTCCTTAAATAAGTGTGGCTACTTCATGACAGTTAAACAAATGCACTTGCTTAAGGGTCTTCCAGCCAAGGGAAAGAGAAAAGGGATCTTGTAAAAAGCTAAATAGAATTTAGAATTAATTAATATTTTAGCTGTTTTTAGAATTAATTAATATTTGTTTGGAAGCTATTTTAAAAGAAATAGGAAAGAATGTATCTATGCAGCTTCCTCTCTCCTGTAAGGTCCATCTGGTATTTCTCAGGTATGGGTGCCAAATTACAGGATTAAAGTAACACATACAAAGGGCTGTTCCTTTTATAAATTGAGAATCTGTCTGATTTTTCACACTCTCACCAAATCAATGTCTAGAGAAAGATTTTATAAATAAAATTATGTGCTCTGTTGCTACTACTTCAAGTCATGATTAAATTAGTCCTAACTCTCGTTGGGAGGTTTTAAAATTTTCCCAGGTAGAATTTTTTTGTTTTTGAGACAGAGTCTCAGTTTGTCACCCTCAGTAAAGTACCATGGTGTCATAGCTCACAGCAACCTCAAATTCTTGGGCTCAAGCAATTTTCTTGCCTCAGCCTCCCTAATAGCTTGGGAGTACAGGCGTCTGCCACAAAACCTGGCTATTTTTTAGAAATGAGGTTACACTCTTGCTTGGGCTAGTCCCGAACCCGTGAGCTCAAGCAATTCACTTGCCTCGGCCTTCCAGGGTGCTAGAATTATAGTCATGAGCCACTGTGCCAGGCCCCCAGGTGGAATTCTACAGACAGTAAGAGCCAAGTCTTCCCTAGAGGTGGACATTTAAAACTTTTCTTTTGAAGATCAGCAAAACTCTTCTGCTATTAATCCTATAACCTATCTTCTTTTCTTTCTTTCTTTTTTTATTGTTGAGGATTCATTGAGAAAACACAGAACCAGGTTACATTGATTGCTTTTGTTAGATAAAGACCCTCTTACATTTGTGTTCTGCCCCCAAAAGGTGTACCATGCCCCTTGAGAACCCAGCCCCTCCCTCCTTCCCTTTCTCAGCTCTTCCCATCCCCCACCCCTCACTGTGTAGGACCTTAATTGTCCTCATATCAGAATTGAGTACATAGGATTCTTATTTCTCCATTCTTGTGATGCTTTACTGAGAATAATGTGTTCCACTTCCATCTAGGTTAATACAAAGGATGTAAGTCTCCATCCTTCTTTGCGGCTGAATAGTATTCCATGGTATACATATACCACAGTTTGTTAATCCATTCCTGGATGGGTGGACATTTAGGCTGTTCCTATAACCTATTTTCTTCTTTTAAGCTTCCTCAGATTCAAGATTATCTACCATGACTCCAGCTTTTCCCTTATCAGTGAAAAAGCGATTTGTTTGTCTACTCAGGGACTGTGGACCCTTTGAGAAGAGGGTCTGCTTCTTGAAGCTCTCTCTAGTCTGAGTGTCCAGCCCTGTACCTGGCATGGAGAGGGTGTTCTGCCACTGTGTGTAGCCTGGAAATGATTCTCGGTCAATGTTCACCTCCACGACTGAAAAGGACAGAGTGACACATGAGCAGTAGTACGGTCATGGGGTGAAATCAAGAAACAACAAATGAATGCTCTAAGGTCAGTTCATTATCTACTTGGTTTAGGTAAACTGTGCTTAAAAACCATTTTCCATGACAGGAAAGCTCATGTAAGCATTATCCAAAACATGGGTATTTCCTCACTTCCCCATTCTGTGGTTCAGGCATTTGGGAACATAGGGGTAGGAGCAGAAGAAATTAAATTTCATGTAAATATGAACAGAACAGATTTTTTTGTTGTTATTTTTGTTTGAAGTGATACGTTCTGCTAGTGAGCACAGAGTTGAAAAGATTCAAGAAAGAGAGTGAGCCTAACCATAGGGATTTTAGAATTTTCAGTTCAAAGCAATTCTTTAACATTCATGCTAGGAGCAACTTTTAAGAACAGTTCTGCCTCTGTTAGGGGAGGTAGGAGAGTGAGACATGACCAGCAGAGGTAAGGAACAAGCCGTGTAAACTAACAGGATACCAAGTAAGAAAACACACCACAAAACAAGAGTGACTCCGAGTGTCACAGATCAGTGCAAGAAAGTGAGATCTAAGCTGAGAAAATATGAAAGCAAGATGTGTAAACAAATGGGATGCCGAGTAAGAGAACATACTGCAACAATAGCAAGATAAGGGTGACCACACCTATTACAGGAAACAGGACAGGAGCAACACGGGCACATCATGCATTCAAGTCTGCCTTGCCCTGCAGTGGGCTTGGTACAACACAATATGTCTGGGCCTAACCATGTAAGACGGAAAGTCTCCCCTGCCTGATGACAAGAAGGTGACAACATCCCCACTGGTCAGGAAATGAAAGAAAAGACAATGTCATGAAGGAGGGGAGGGCACACAGGAGAAAAAGAGATAGCACAGAGACCCCAGCACCACTGTCCTCTGGCACCCATGCCCGCTCCCATCCCCTTTGGAGTGTACTGTCACTAGACAGTCAGAAATCTGAAGAGACCTCACTGCCATAGGCCACTCTGAAGTGTGCCTGCTCTTAACCCTTCAGGAGTGAGCTATGGCTTTAGTAAACCTCCCTGCTTGATGCTTTAAAACCATCTCTTGCTTTCATTCTTCAATTGTGAGGAGACAGGAATCAAGGAGTTCAACAGCTGGCAGAACCTCATCCCAATGGTTATTCCAGGGCTTAGGATTCTTATCCCACACATGTAGCTTTTCATAGTAAAATAACATTAAAAAAAACTTTTCTAGACTTCCTATTACCTGGTGATATATTTGTAGGTAATTTAAATGTTAGGATAAAAGAAACTTTCTGCTCTGTTTTGTTTTGTAAATGTCAAATGTTATTAAAATAAATTCCAGAAAGCAGCCAGTATTCTTGAAATAACAGCTTTGTCACCAAATATGTTTTCTCTTGATTAAGTTCTTATTTAATCAACTAAGTTCTGTTATCTACTAAGATATTAATCTTAGGTAATCACTTATATCTCTCCAAACCTCTATTCCCTTTTTCATATATATATAAATATATATGGTTCTTATGTGATAACATGAAAAAATACATGTGAAGCCCATGGCATGGTTCATAAAATGTATTAGATACTCAAAAAATGCTATTTTTTCTCTCATAAAAAGAAAAAAGCATCTGGCATGACTGCTATACCACTGCTAAGCCTTCACTTTCTTAACCAAATAAGATCTTTCTTTTTTTTAAATTGGTAATTCATTGAAATACAAGATGTGTCACACAGTAAGACCCCCTCCCCTTCCCACCTTCCCTCTCTCTGCTCTCCCCTTTCCCCACGCCCCACCATGTCATTAATTGTCCTCAAATCAAGATTGAATGCATAGGATTCATGCTTCTCCATTCTTGTGATGCTTTACTGAGAATAATGTGTTCCACTTCCGTCCAGGTTAATACAAATGCTGTGAAGTCTTTATTTTTTTAAATGGCTGAATAATATCCCATGGTGTACATGTACCACAGCTTGTTAATCCATTCCTGGGTGGGGGACAAATTAGGTCTTTTAAACATTTTTAATCTCCACAACTTTCATCTTTATTATGCTATTATATCTTGAAATATGTTTTTTTCTCCTATTTGCTGTGAAATTACACAATCAAAAAGAAGTTAAGACAGAGGTTTCAGTCATTATGATGACTCAGTTCTTTGTAGCCAATATTTAAATAAAATAAATTGCATAGATGGCCACGTTTTAACGAAGTTAGAGTTAGCAAAAGATAAACCATTCAGGAGAACTGAGCAAATCATCTTTTATTCTACACAACAGTATCAAAAAAATTCCTATTTCCCAAGTTCTACATTCAAGTTATTTTGGTAACTTTTTATATCTTCTTCTAACCTGAGGTAATGGAGAGTCTAGGAAAATGTTGAGACAAGCTTAGGAAAAGACGGCATTTCTAACCTCCAGGTCACAATTTGGAAAGGAGCCTGAGAATGTGTGTATATGAGTTTGTGCTTGTGTAGAGACCAAATCTACAACCAGCCCTTTCACCCAATCAAAATAACAGTGACAATGACACTGGTTTAATACCTCATTCTACCAGTCAGCTGTTCTGTGGAGGGTGACAGCAGGCTCATCCACTTTATCATTGTGTTTGTTAGGATTTAAAGTAGGAGTGAAAATATTCAGACAAAACACTTGGCTGAACAGTACGACATCTATAGTTATTAAATTGATTTTTCTGCATGACATTTTTGCTCATTTCTAGATTTCTGATCATTTTTTATGTTTGGGGCATATTTGAGATGGCTTGATAATTTATATCAAGTTCAGGAAGTTGTTAGTGAACTTGACATTTATGCTGAGTACCAACCCTTTCTACAGGGAAATTAATATGGTGTCAACTTTGCCATATCCCAAATGAGGAGGAAGATAATGTCAAGGAATAAGAGAAGCTAATAAAAAATAGGCTTTAACGGAACCATTACCATGTACTAAATATTGTTTGATCTTTCCCTCTTTTTTTTTTTTTTTTGTTAGTGCTTGGAGCTTTTATTTGATCAGTTTTTTTTTTGTTTGTTTTGTTTTGTTTTTAAATTAAATCATAGCTGTGTATGTTAATGTAATCGTGGGGTACAATCTGCTGGTTTTATATACAATTTGAAATATTTTCATCAGAAAGATTAACATAGCCTTCACGGCATTTTTTTGATGTCTTTATGTGAGAGATTCTATATAACTGAATTCTCAAATGCCCCTAATAATATTATACTGATTTTATTTTATCCTTTATTATTGTTTGGGGTTCATTGAGGGTACTAAGAATTAGGTTACATTGATTGTATTTGTTAAGTAAAGTTCCTCTTAGAATTGTGTCCTGTCCCCAGGAAGTGTGACATACATGTCATCCATCCTCACTCCCTTGTTCCCCTGACCCTGCCTTGCATTGTTGAGTTTTTTCTTATGAGGGGTATGATCATCTACTGGCTTCATATTAGAATTGAGTACATTGGATTCTTGCTTCTCTATTCTTGTGATACTTTACTAAGAAGAATGTATTCCAATTCTATTCAGTTAATACAAAAGATGTAAAGTCTCCATTTTTTAATGGCTGAATAGTATTCCATGGTGTACATATGCCACAGCTTGTTAATCCATTCCTGGGTTGGTAGGAATTTAGGCAATTGTAAATTGAGCTATGGTAATCAGTCTAGTATAAATGTCCTTATGATAAAATGATCCCCTCTTACCCCCAGGTAGATGCCTAGTAATGGGATTACAGGATCAAGTAGGAAGTCTAATTTGAGTTCTTTGAGGTTTCTCCATACTTCCTTCCAAAAAGTTGTATTGGTTTGCAGTCCCACCAGCAATGTAAAAGTGATCCCTTCTCTCCACACCTACACCAGAATCTGCAGTTTTGAGAATTTCTGATGTAGGCTATTCTCACTGGGGTTAGGTGATATATTAAGGTGGTTTTGATTGCCATTTCTCTGATAATCAAGGACAATGAGCATTTTTTCAAATGTTTGTTAGCCATTTGTCTGTCTTCATCAGAGAAGGTTCTGTTCATATCTCTTGTCCAGAGGTACATGGGATTGTTTACTCTTTTTTTGTGATCAATTTGAGTTTTCTGTAGGTTCTAGTTAGCAACCTCTTCATCAGATTCATACCCTGAAAATATCTTTCCCCATTCTGAAGGTTGATGTTTTGCTTTACTTGTTGTGTCTTTAGTTGTGCAGAAGCTTTTCAGCTTAATTAATTCTCATTTGTTAATTTTTGTTGTTGTTGTGATGGCTTCTGAAGTCTTTGTCATAAAATCTTTCCCCAGTCTAACATCATCAAGAGTTTTTCCCACACTTTCTTTGAGGATTTTATTGTTTCATGTGTTGGTTTTAAATCTTTCATCATCTTTTTTGTAAGTGGTGAAAGGTGTCAGTCCAATTTCAGTCTTTTACATGTGATTATCCAGTTCACCTAGTACCTTTTGATGAATAGAGATTATTTTCCCCACTGTATGCTTTTGTTTTGTTTATCAAAGATTCGATGGCAAGTAGAGACTGGTTTCATCTCTTGGTTTTCTATTCTGTTCCATATGTCTATGTCCTTACTTTTGTGTCAATATCATGCTGTTTTGAATACTGTGGGCTCATAATATAGCCTGAAGTCTGGTAAGGTGATGCCTCCAGCTTTATTTTTATTACCCAGAATAGCTTTGGCTATAAGGGTTTTTTCTGGTTCCGTACAAAACAAAGTACTGGTTTTTCCAGTTCTTCAAAATATGATATTAAATAATAAATAAATAAAATTGAAAACAAAAGAATCATTCAAAAAATTAATGAAGCAAAAAGTTGGTTTTTCAAAAAGATAAATAAAATTGATAAACCACTGGCTAGATTAACCAGAAATAGAAAATTAGAATCTTTAATAACTTCAATCAGAAATGAAAAGGGAGAAATAACTAATACAAGAGATTATTTCTGACTACCACCAAAAACTCTATGCCCAGAAATTTGACAATGTAGAGGAAATGGACTCATACTTGGAATCATACCATCTCCCTAGACTTAACCAGGAAGAAAGAGATTTCTTGAACAGACCAGCACTAAGTGCTGATGTTGCAGAAAAAATAAAAAGGCTTCCAACAAAAGAAAAAAGCTCGGGACCAGATGGCTTTACATCAGAATTCTATTACACCTTCAAAGATGAGCTTGTGCCTATGTTGCAGAATCTCTTCCAAAATATTGAGCAAGAAAGAACCTTTCCCAATATCTTCTATGAAGCAAACATCACCTTGACTCCAAAACCAGGGAAGGACCCAACTAAAAAGGAGAACTACAGACCAATTTCACTAATGAATATTGATGCAAAAATACTCAGCAAAATCTTAGCTAATAGACTGCAGCTACTTATTAAGAAGATTATACATCACAATCAAGTAGGCTTTATCCAAGGGATAAAAGCCTGGTTTAATATATGCAAATCCATAAAGGTAATATACCATATCAATAGAAGCAAAAGAAAAACCATCTAACTCTCTCAATAGATGCAGAGAAAGCATTTGAAATTCAGCATCCTTTCCTTTTTTTTTTTTTGAGACAGAGTTTCACTATGTAGCCCTTGGTAGAGTGCTGGGGCACCACAGCTCACAACAATCTCCTCAAACTCTTGGACTTAAGCAATTAACTTGCCTCAGACATCCAAGTAGCTTGGGTCACAAGTGCCCACCACAATGCCTGGCTATTTTTTGTTGTGGTTGTCATTGTTGTTTAGCTCACCTGGGCCGGGTTTGAACCCACCAGCCACAGTGCATGTGGCCAGCACCCTAACTACTGTGCTATGGGTACCGAGCCTCAGCATCCTTTCCTAACAAGAACACTTAAGAAAATAGGCATGGGGAACAGATTTCTTAAGTTGATTGAAGCCATCTATGACATACCCACAGCTAAAATCATACTGAACGGAGTAAAATTGAAAGTTTTTACATTTAGAACTGGAACCAGACAAGGATGCCCACTATCACCCTTATTATTCAACATTGTGCAGAAAGTTATAGCCAATGCAATCAGGCAAGAGAAGGATTTAAAAAGCATCCAAATGGGGGCAGAGGAAGTCAAACTCTCCCTGTTTGCTGATGATATGATCTTATACTTGAAAACCCCAGAGATTCAACAAGACTCCTAGAATTGATCAAGAAATACAGTAATATCTCAGGATATAAAATCAATGCCCACAAATCAGTAACCTTTGTATGTGGCAATAGCCAAGATGAGAAGCTAATCAAGGACACAATTCCCTTCTCACTAGCTTAAAAGAAAACGAAATACCTAGGAATATACCCCCAAAAAAAACAGGTGAAGGACCTCTACAAAGAGAATTATGAAACCCCAAGAAAAGAAATAGCAGAAGACATCAACAAACAGAAGAACATACCATGCTCTTGGCTGGGAAGAATCAATATTGTCAAAATGTCTATTCTATCCAAAGCAATCTAAAGATTCAGTGCTATCACCATTAAAAAACCAACATCATATTTTGAAGATCTGATTTTAAATGTGACAAAATCAAGAACAAAATATCATAGTGGTTAAGTGGTAGAGTTATAATTGAAAACCAAGCAATCTGACTGTTCAGCCTCCCTTCTTGCTTTTCTTTAGCAACATCAAATATTCTGTATTTTTTTACTACAGTGATCTAGATCTTAAGGTGCTAACTGAAGTGGTCAATTAGATAATCATAGGAAAAACAATTCTCTGAGACCTATTATTTAGTCCTAACATAGCTTTCTCCACTTACCTTGATATAAATCTGTTATTAACTGAGCATTTTAACCAAACTGGATTACTGGTTTGTTTGTTTTTTTTTGTTTTTTTTTCTCAAACAGTCCTAGCCTTTTCATACCTATTCTTTTTTTTGATGTTTTCTGCTCTATTTTCTATAATGTATTTTTTCTTTTTTTTCTTTTTTTTGCAGTTTTTGGCTGGGGCTGGGTTTGAATCCGCCACCTCCGGCATATGGGGCCAGCGCCCTACTCCTTTGAGCCACAGGTACCACCCATATTTTTGCTTTTTAATCTCCATCAGTGCAGCTTCTATCCTCATCTCCAAGCCCAGTCTAGGTTGAAATGCTCCTGTGAATTCTTGCTGGGTCTTTCTTTCCAGATGAAATCAATTTTCTCCTATTTCACTCTGCTTGGGCCTTTCTTGTCCTTCTTTGTACCCCTCTCTTATGTGTTTTAGCAGACTATTAATTCATTAAAGCTAGTGTCACATCTTACACATAATAGGTATGTGTCACAATCAGTGGGATGCAGGTCACAAGAGAGCAGTACAAAACCTTGCCCTTCCATTTCAATGCCATAAAAACAAAGCCAAGTCTTAGGTTGATGGGTCAGAGCAGCAGAGACATGCTTTTGTTCAAGGGCATTGGTCAGTTTTATTTAACATTGCCACCACCCCTTCTGTCCCTTGGTGGGGAGATCTCAAGAAAGACTACAGAGGGTGTGTCATCTCCCTAGACACTATCCTCTTTGCTTCACCCAAAGACAAGCCCACTGAATTTTTTTCCCTTTAAATATTTTCCTACTCATTATCAAAGAGAATACAGAGGATAAAAGAGAAAATGTGAAGAAATTAAAAAGCTTGAGTCTATTGCAACTTTATTAATGCAGTCCCTGGTGAATTATTCCTTGCTGTTGCTGAGAGAGAAGTTCCCTTTGCCTCTTTCTTGGCTTTTATTCTCAGGGGGATGCTTTCTGACAATGATAATCACAGCAGAAAGGAGATGTCTATTCACCTATGTACAGCCAGAGGTAGGAAGACACAGTGACCAGAGCTTGTCTTTGGGGTTAGCAGACCAGTGACTGAAACTTAACTCTGCCACTCTGTAGCTATGTGACCGTAGGGAATTTATTTAATGATTCTAAGATGCAGGATGGTTCCTTATTTGTAAAAGAAAAAGTAAAGGTAACACATTTGCTTATTTTAAATTGCACATGAACTTTAGGGCCACCCTGTATAGCATATTCCCACATAATGTTTACCTGCAGAGAATTTCTTTGCTTCTGAGAGATAAAGAGAAATCTTTTGGGGTAATCCTTTTTATAAAGACGACTTGCTTTTAACATGTCCATCAATAGAGCATAAGGGAGATCTAACTGACCAAGGAGAAATGTGGTTTACGATGCTCCAACTCTACCATCAGAAAATAGCAGAAAAACATAGGCCTGAAGCTGAGAGATGAGTATCTTAATAACCAACAGAGTAGCCCTTTGGCTATTCACAGTCTATATACACCCCTTCTACACATACTTAAACCTTCATACAACAATATAAGAGCTTTGTGATTCCACTTAGGAAGATGCAATCCCTTTGTGTAAACAAAGATGTTCTCCCCGTCTCAACAAAGTGAGGAGTGGAAAAGGACCAATGGTTACTAGGTACACCTGTGGGAGACAGACAGTATCCATTTCTGCAGTTGTGAAAAGCAAGCAGGGCAACTTCTATTGGTTTGTATGTAGGCACTCGTATGTAATTCAGAGAAAAGGACCCAGTGGACTTTGATGGGAAGGAAAGTTTTTCTTCATAATGATTTTCTTTATCCTGTTGGCCGGTAGGTGGCTTACAAAGCTTAGTGAAGCTCTTAATGGTTATTTATTTTCAAACCTATTTTCAGCTCAATTTTGTGTCTAACCTTCCTTCCTTCCTTCCTTCCTTCCTTCTTTCCTTTCTTTCCTTTCTCTTTCACTTTCCTTTCTTTCTTCCTTCCTTCTTCCTTCTCTCCCTCCTTCCTTCCTTCCACATTCCTCTTATTATATTTGTGTATCATTTTAATCAACTTCGAATTGTTTCTGCAACAAATGAATGTACAAATATATACAGAAAACAAATTTTTACCAGAAATGTTCTGTTTGCATGCTTACTAATATAAAAAATGTTCACCTCACTCTCCTCGAATCAATAACACTTTTTTCACATTTTTAAGGATATAATGGATAAAGAACCTGTATTTTCTAATTTATATTACCCTAATTATTGTCAAATATTTTTAATGTAGAATCCATTTACTTCTTTTTCTCTTCAGGAATTTGTATCTTCTAATTCTTTAGATATTCTTCTAAACTTCTTGATAGATTGTTCTTATAATTTTTATTAGCTCTTTATACATTAGAAACACCTATTCATCATAGCACAGTTCTAATTTTCCACTCAAATTTTGTTTCTCTTGTAATTATGTTTCTGCTGCTGGATTTAATCTTGGATCTATTGAAGCAGTTGAAATTTCTCAGGACGGTATTCTGACTTCAATGGGAGGATAGATAAGAGGTTAGGCACCATCAACCAGTTATTCAACTGCTACTGAAGATTGTTGATATGCTGCTGATAGTCATGTTAACCATTCACACACAGGTTTTTAAGCTCTTGGCCTATCAGTAAAGGCGAAGCCTACATATGACTATATGGCTTCATGTTTCAGAGTGATAACATAGCAACAGCTTTTGTTAGTTTGCAGGAACCAGAAACAGATTGAATTTTTGGCAAGAAACAAGGAAAGAGCTCTCACAAACTCAGCTGGTTGTGGTGCTCCCTGTGTTGTAAATGTTACTGGAGACAGACCCTGCGAGTGAGGCTTTCCACACTGTGAACAACACATCACTTGGCAACAACCATCTTCTCACAGCTCACAGGTCTGATGGAAAGAAAAACATGCTGAGGTGAAGCTACTAGGAAAGAGGGTCATTAAACACTGCCACATTGCTTCCTTTTCAAAATGGAACTCTAAGGAGCAATCAGTAGAGAAATAAACAAACATATATGCCACCGCTTTGTCCTTATAGCAAGTAAGGAGATCAACAAGAAGGCTACTCCAAAAACTGAACGTCTATTCCATTGCATGCCTAGATGTTGGTAGAGGTGAAAATGGTGAATCAGATTCCAGGGCTAGGTCAGTGCTAAAAAATATGGAAAGATAGACTAAGTTGTACGATTTCCCTATCAGTGGCTCATTTGTTAATTGTGGATGCCTCTGCTGTGCTAACTCAGGGATACCTCTTTTCAGTATTAGTACATATCTACGTATCACTCACTCTTTCAACAATCTCCTAAACATGTATTATCTATCTCAAATAGGTAATTCCTGTTCTAAGCACAGAGAGTTTAGTATTATCGATGCTGTCAATATCTGAAAAGAAATGTAAACTCTTTGTTCAGAGATATTTATGACTTTCTTAACTTGGAATCAAATTGTTTTTAAGCAAGAAGGAATTTTGGAGTTAAATAATGCTGTCAGGTTCCTCTCTTTCTGTTTTTCTCTCCTACTCTCGGGCCTTTATCCTCTTTATATGCTTTCATTTCATGAAATCTCTTTCTAAATGTCAGAAAAAGAGACTCGTGGCAGATTATGGCTTATATGGAAGATTCAATTTCATTTTATATTTCAAAATATTAAAGGGATATAAAAATTTTTATTTCTGTTACATGGATATACTCTATAATGCTGAAGTCAGGGCTTTCATTGTGTGTGCCAACAGGACAGTGTCCACTGGAAGCAATAAGGACATTTTTCTCTCTCATTTACCTCCCACTCTTCTCCTTTCTTAGTTTCCAATGTCCCTTATGTCTTTTTTGTGCCAATGTGCACCCACCATACACCTCCAAGTTATTAGTGAGAATAAATGGTATTTTGAAAAATTCTTAATGGTCTTCAGTTTCATAAAAGTTATTGTGAATGAGATCATTTCATTTCTTTTTATGAATGAATAGTGCTTCCTGGTACGTTTTCTTTTTCCACTCAAAAATGAATGGACACTTACGTTGATTTCATTTCTTTACAATTGAGAATTGTGCTGCAATAAACATTTGAGTGCAGGTGTCTTTTTGATAACATTATTTATTTTCCTTTAGAGATACCCAGTAGTATGAGTTCTGGATCAAATGGGAAGTCTGCTTTCAGCTCTTTGAGGAATCTCCATACTTTTTTCAATAGAGGTTTCACTAATTTGCAGTCCCACTAATAGTGTAAAATCATTTCTTTTTCTCTGCATCCAAGCCAGCTTTGCCATTCAAATTTTAATAACACAAGGATACAAACTGTCTCCAAGTGACCAAATTCTGTAAACACAGAAAGATGGGTCTATGTAATGGAGACACTATGTCAGAAGATAATTTCTAAAAGAAGCTCACTGAAGTAAAAAAAAAAAAAAAGATTATATTTTCTGGTTCATTAAAAAAGAGACTCCTCTTTATGCACAAAAAGAGTACAGTCTCACACAGGGACAAAAAGCAACCAAATAATAAGTTGCTATAATACAGTGTTGTAAAATTTGTGATAGAAATATTTTGAAAGAGCTATAAGGCAATTCTGCTTTCAGTACGGCAGAGTAAGCCCCACCCAGCAGATCTTCCTGCCTCTGAATAACAACTCTAGACTCTGGACAAAACATAAAAATACCTCAACGTATAGGAGAGTGATCAAAAATAGACTCTAAAGAAGAGACAAAACTTTCAAGAAGGGGGTAAATTTGTCACTAATGTAAGTGATAGTCTGAAAGTAAGGTACAGCCTAAACCTCCAGTAGAAAACAGGGGACAGACTTTCTGACCTAAAAGCCCAGAAGACATAGTTCAGGGAAGCCAAAGCTACTAGAAAGTGAAGTGAGCGGGGATCTAAGAAAAGAAAAAGCAAGAGAGAACAAACGCCAAATTGCATAAGTCAATTCTGCTCCAGTTGCTGGCTAGCCATGAAATTACCCATATGTGGAGTACAATTAGAGGAACTGAACTGAGTTTGGAACTGCTCCCTAAAGATAGTTTGTAACTTGAAAAGGCAACCAAGCTAACAGCCTTTTAAAACAAAAAGTGGCTACTCTTTAGAAGAATATAACAAAATCTATAATATTACCTTCCTAGATATGATAGAAAAGCTCCTAAATTTGAAAGAAATAAGAAATATGATCCATTCTCAAGATAATAGATCATCTACAAAGAACAACTAGCATTAGAGCACATGGTTTTTAAAACAGCTATGTGTGACAATGTAAAGGAAAATTAAAAATTCTCTTGATGGCCTTAAAAACTGAGTGGAAAAGGCAAAGGAAAGAGTCTGAAGAAGATAAGTCCTCAGTAAACTTTCAAAAGTCTACAGTATGTGTACTTGTAGTCACAGAGGATAAAAGAGATACAACAGAGCAAAAAAAAAAAATTGAGATCACAAAAGCACAAGGAGTAAACACAAAGATAAATTAGACTCATTCAAATTAGAAACTTTTAAGTGTCAAAGACCATTATCAAGAAAGTAAAAAGACAACCAAAGGAGTAGAGAAAATAATTTAAAATCATATCCCTATTAAAGAAATACTTAAAGTACTCAAATAACTCAATAACAAAAAAAATCCAAATAAAAATAGAAAGCAGACCTAAAAGACATTTCTCCAAAGAGATAGTCAAATGTCCAAAAAGCATAAAAAATGATGTTAACCATAATTAGATATAAAATAAATACTAATTAAAAGTGTAAAAAGATACTGTTTTATACCAACTAAGATGGCTAATAAAATTAAAAAAACAAACAAACAGAAAATAACATATTGAAAAAGATATGAAAAGAGACAACTTGCAGAATGGAAGAATATTTGCAAACTCTCCATATGACTAGAGATTAATAACTAGAATATATAAGAAGCTCTAACAACTAGATAGGAAAAAATCAAATAATAAACATTGAGCAAAGAATCTTACTAGAAATCTCTCAAAAAAAGACATATAAATGACCAACAAGAATATGAAAAAATCTTTCACATGATTAGTCATCAGGAGAAATGCAAATCAAAACTACAAGGAGATATATTTCCAACTCAGTTAAAATTGCTTTTAGTAATGTAAATTAGTGCAACCACTGTGGATAACAGTATGGAGGTCTCTCAAAATACTGAAAATAGGACCACCGTATGACCCAGCAATCATACTGCTAGGTATACATCCAAAGAAGAATATATCAAGATATTGAAAAAAATATTTTCACTCTCATGTTTATTACAGCACTGTTCACAATAACCAAGACTTAGAACAATCTAAATCTCCCTCAATGGATAAATAAAGAAGTTGTGGTACATATACACAACGGAATATTACATAGCCACAAAATTAATAAAATTCTGCCATTCGTAGCAACATAGATGGAAATGGGGAATGTTAGGTAAAATAAGCCAAGCACAGAAAGAAAAATCTCACATGTTCTCATTGATACATGGGAGTTAAATATTGAAAGACAATAGATCTCATGGAGAGAGTAGAATGATGGTTGCCAGATGCTGGGAGGGCACCAGGGAGCAGAGATAAAATAGGGATGGTTAATGAGTAGAAAAATATAGTTAGACCATTAGATAGAATGAGCAGTATTTAATAGCACAACAAAGTAAATTTAATCAATAAGTTAGGGTATTCTTAAGATGCCTAAAAGAGTGGAATTAGAATATTCCTAATGCAAATAAATGATAAATGCTTAGGTAATGGATAAACAATTACTCCAATTTGATTAATTCACATCATAGAGGGTATTATTGTACATCATGAATATACTAAATACCACAAAATCCACCAAATCATAAAATATGTAATTTAAAACACTTGTATGTTTTTTAAAATAGCTAATATTTTATGTGAATATTGCCTTGATAAAAATTCTCAGGAATATACAGTGGACATTTTTACAAATGTGTTCAAAGGCAGAAATACGGTGATTAAAGAAGGTTAGTGAGGTTAGTGAATCCCCAGCAGAATAACGGAGTGGAAACCCACACCTAGGAACATCACATTCAAAGTACTGTAAAACCAAAGACAGAAAGAAAATCCAGAAAGTATCTGGAAAAACAACATATAAATACAGGAAAACAACAATTAAAAAGGCTTCTGAATTCTCATCAGAAACTAAGAAGGCCAAAAGACAGAAGAAAAACATCTTTAAAACTGAAAGAAAAAGAAAATTGCCAAGATAAAGATCTACGTCTCATGAAAATAACCTTCGTGAATGAGGCAAAATAAAAACATTTTCAGATGAAACAGAATGAGGAATATTCATTGCCAGAACACAGGCTACAAGGAATGCTAAAAGAAATTCTTCAGGCTGTAAGCAAAAGAAACCTGCAAAAAAACTTCAAACCTTTCTAAAAAAACAAACAAAAAGCATTCAAAGTGATAAATATTGTAAAATACCTTCTCATTTCTAATTTCTTTAAAGTACATCTGATTGAATGCAAAAATCATAATATTTTTCTTCTCAGTTTTATAACAGAAGTATATGTAATGTACATATAATCACTATAGAATAAAAAACAAGATCAGGTGGGAAATTAATCTATACGACTGTAAGATTTTTGTATATTATAGGATAAGTATAACATTAATTTTAAAGTAGATTTTGACATAACAATCTTGGTTATACATTGTAATACAGAGAAGAGCTTAAAAAAATTACAGCAGTATAACCAAAAAGCTAATATAAAACTTGAAATAAAATCTTAATAAAATATTTAATCATCCAAATCAAGTCAAGAAATGATGAACAGAGATAAAAATGAGGATGGGTAATAAGATGGTAAACCTAAATCATAGTACATCAACAATTCCAGTAACTCTTATAAAGTCACCCCCCAGCTATACATGTATATTATGTAACAGGTGCAATTGATACATGAAAAGATAGGCTGAAAATAAAAGGATGGGAAAAAAAATAACATACAAACACAGGAATGTTAGTGCCTATATTAATATCAAATCAAAGAAACACTGCAAGTTAAAGACTCTTGTTAGAGATAAGGAGGGGCATTTCCTAATATTAAGAGAGTCAATTTATCATGAAGACATGACAATCCTAAATGTGTGTTTAGTTAATCAAAGCTTCACAATATATAAGCAACAACTGACAGAATTAAAGGGGGAAATAGAAAATATCAAATAATGTTTACTAGTATAACACCTGTCTCTTAGCAATTGATAAAAAAAAAAAAGTGTTAAAACATAGGTAATCTGAAAACCACTTTCCACTATCTTGATCCAGTTAATGTTTATAGCACAATATATTAAAACCTACAGAATACACATTCTCTTCAAGTGTACATGGTGCATTCAACAAAATATAACATGTTAGACCATAAGAGAATTTCAACAGATTTAAAGTTACAGAAATTATATGAAATGTGTTGCCTGATTATAGAATTGAAATTAAAAGTAACAATCTAAAACACCATAAACATCTGAAAATTAAACACACTTCTAAATATAATACCAGTCAGTAAAGCAAGAATAAAGGAAATTAAAAATTATTTCAACCTAGACTATAATACAACAAATGGCCAAGCACACAGCTCACATCTGTAAGCCAGCACTTTGGTAGGTTGAGGTGGGAGGATTGCTTGAACCCAAGAGTTCAAGGTCACAGTGAGCTATGATTGGACACTGAACACAGAGCCTCAGCAATAGAGCAAGACAGTTTCAAAAAAAAAAAAAAAAAAATACAAAAACTTAAATTTTATTTTTGAGATGCTTAAAAGTAAATGCTTGTTTTAAAACTAAAGGTCTAAAATCAATTAAATTTTATTTTAAGAAATAAGAAAAATAGAATCAAAGTAAACCCAAACAAAAAAGATTTTATAACAAATATTAGATAAATGTTAGTGAAGAAGAATTCAGACAAACAAGATAAATAATTAATTAAGAAAGAGATAATTATTTGAAAATGTTAGAAAAATTACCACGGCTAGATTGGGAGAGAAAAAAAGATCCAGGATATAAAGTACTAACGTTGGTGCACGTCCACTATCCCACCTTTGTCGCCTTTATGTTGGTGCCTGCTGTGGGCACCCGATTGCCGAACAAATAAAAGCAGCCAGGACCACAGATTGAAGGTACAAATGCCTGCAAGAGGGGGGCTTCCCATCTTCCAGAGAGAGCCCCAAGCAACCTCTGCCATGGCCTTTTATTGAAGCATTATACAACAGGTGTGGGGGCCCATGCACAAGAGCTCCCTGCTTAATGATCACTATGTGCTCTTTCTCCCTGTGCACCATGAATGTCCAATGTATAACACCTGCTTGCTAACGAGCAAAGGATCTTAACTCATGAATGCCTGCAACTGCTTGAGGGCTTGTCTCCAGGCAGCCATGCCGGCTAAGAGATTGCCCAGCTCCCAGCACCACCCTCAAGAGCCAGTGACCACTTCCAGAAGCTTGGTGCATGGTCTCCTACGTACTAATATCAGGAATGAAAGAGGGATTATACTGCAGATTCAATAGATGGTAAGTGAACAACAAGAGAATATTATACACAGCTTTAGAGGAAACATAGTAAGAACAAACATATTCTTTGAAAAGAACATTTAGCAAAACTGACATAAGATAAAGCAGAAAGTGTCAGTAGTTCAATACCTATTACCGAAGTTGATTTTGATGTCCAGCATCTTCATGTGAAGAAAACTCTTGGAGGGCTGGGTGCAGTGGCTCACACCTATAACTCTAGCACTTTGGAAGACCAAAGTGAGCAAATTGCTTAAGTTCAGGAGTTAAAGACCAGCCTGAGCAAGCATGAGACCCTGTTTCTAAAAATAGCTGGGTACTGTTGTGGGCTCCTGTAGTTTCAACTACTTGGGAGGTTCAACTACTTGGGAGGATCACTTGAGCCCAAAAGATTGAGGTTGGTGTGAGCTATGATGCCACAGCATTCAATACCAGGGCAATTAAGGAAGAATTGTCACCAAATGAATGCAATCTCCTTCAGAAAACAGAAAAGGAAAGAATACTTCCAAACTTCTTTTGAAGACTTCAAAACTTTAATACCAAAACATAGCAAAGAAATGACAAAACAAAACAAACAAATAAGTAAAACTACAGTTTAATATCTATCTTGAATATGGATGCAAAAATCCTAAGCAAATTAATCACAAATCAAATCTAGCACTTATTTAAAGATAATTTTATATCATGACCAAGTGAGGTTCATCCTAGGAATGCAAAGTTATTTTAACATTTTGAAATCAGTCAGTTTAGTTCACCACATTGATAGAACAAAAGAGAAAATTCATATGACAAAATTAATTGATGCAGAAAAGGCATTTGCTGAAATTTAACACTACCACAATACAACATTTAAACTAGAAATAAACGTCTTTGTTTTGGCAAAGGGTTTTTACAAAACAGTGATAGCTAATATCTCACTTAGCAGTGAAATATTAAACTCTTTCTTCCCATTATCAGGAATAAAGTAAAAATTTTCAGTTCAATGTTGGTTATGTTAACTGTTAAGCTTAGACATAAATTTTATTTTTCTTAATTTTCTTATTAAATTATAAACACATGGATCATATATACATTAATGCATTTATGGGGTACAATCTGCTGATTTCATATACAATTAGGAATGCTTACATCACACTGGTTAATATATACCCCATCTTGTTTACTTAGTTATTGTGTTAAGCTATTTTTACTGTATACTAATAGATCCAACATGTACCTTTGCATTATGCCCCATAGGTGTGATCCCACTATTCACCCCCCTCGATCTGACCTCCCCCTGTCCCTCTCATCTCCCTCTCATTCATCCTGGGCCATAGTTGTGATCTATTCTTCATTTGAAAGTGTGAGTGATTGTAAATTAGTTTCTTAATAGTACTGAGTACATTGGATATTTTTTATTCCATTCTTGAGATACTTTACATATGTTCCAGCTCCATCCATGTAAATGTAAAAGAGGTAAAGTCTCCATCTTTTTAAAAGGCTACATAATATTCCATGGCATACATACACCACAATTTATTAATCCATTTGTGGGCCAAAGGGCACTTGGGCTTCTTCCATGACTTGGCTATTAAGAATTGAGCTGCAATGAACAATCTGGTACAAATATCTTTGTTATAAAGTGATTTTTGGTCTTTTGGATATACACCTAGTAGAGGAATTGCAGGATCAACGGCAGGTCTACTTTTAGATCCCTGAGCATTCTCCATACTTCCTTCCAAAAGGGACATATTAGATTGCACTCCCACCAGCAGTGCAGAAGTGTTCCCTTTTCTCCACACCCATGCCAACATCTGTAGTTTTGGGATTTTGTTATGTGAGTTCGTTATGGGAGTTTTGTTATGTGAGTTTTGTTATGGGAGTTCGTTATGTGAGTTTTGTTATGGGAGTTCGATGATATCTCAAAGTGGTTTTGATTTGCATTTCTCTGATGATGAATGATGATGAGCATTTTTTTCATGTGTCTGTAGGCTGTGCACCTGTCTTCTTCAGAGAAGCTTCTGTTCAAGTCCCTTGCCCACAATGAAATGGGATTACTTGTTCTTTTCTTATTAATAAGTTTGAATTCTCTGTGGATTCAGGTTATCAAAACTTTGTCAGAAGCATAACCTGCAAATATCCTCTCCCATTCTGGGGGCTATCTGCTTGCTTTACTTACCGTGTTCTTGGCTATGTGGAAGGTTTTTAGTTTGATCGGATCCCAGTAATGTATTTTTGGTGTTGCTTCAATTGCCCAGGGGGTCCTCCTCATAAAGTATTCTCCCAGGCCAATTTACTCAAGATTTTCTTCTGCACACTCTCCAAGAATCCTTATAGTTTCATGTCTTAAATTTAAATCTTTTATCCAGTGAGAGTCAATTTTTGTTAATGGTGAAAGGTGTGGGTTCAGTTTCAGTCTTCTACAAGTTACCAGCCAATTCTCCCAGCACCATTTGTTAAATAGGGAATCTTTTCCCACCAATTTATATTTTTGATAGGCTTATCAAAGATCAAATGATGATAAGTGTCTGGGTTCATCTCTTAGTTCTCTATTCTGTTCCATACATCTATCTCTCCATTTTTGTGCCAATACCATGCTGTTTTGATCACTATAGATTTATAGTATAGTTTGAAGTCTGGTAGCGTGATCCCTCCTGATTTGTTTTTATTTCTGAGTAATGTCTTGGCTATTTGAGATTTTTTATGGTTTCATATAAAACAAAGTACTATTTTTTTCAGATCTTTAACATATGACAGTGGTGCTTTTGATAGGGATTACATTAAATTTGTAAATTGCTTTGGGTAGTATGGACATTTTAACAATGTTGATTCTTCCAAGCCATATGCATGGTATGTTCTTCCATTTGTTAACATCTTTAGCTATTTATTTTCTCAGAATTTCATAATTCTCTTTGTAGAGATCTTTTACATCCTTTGTTAGATAAACTCCCAAATATTTCATCTTTTTTGGCACGACTGTAAAGGGAATAGAGTTCTTGACTATTTTTTCAGCTTGACTATTACTGGTATATATATATAAGCTACTGAATTATGAGTATTGATTTTGTATCCTGAGATGCCACTGTATTCCTTGAACACCTCTAAAAGTTTTGTAGTTGAGTCCGTGGGGTTTTCCAGGTATAAAATTACATCATCTGTGAAGAGTGAAAGTTTGATCTCCTCTGACCCTACTTGTATACCCTTGATCGCCTTCTCTTTCCTGATTATAATGGCTAAGACTTCCATTACAATGTTAAAAACCAGTGGAGGCAAGGGGCAACCTTGCCTGGTTCCTGATCTGAATGGAAATGTTTTCAATTTTAATTCATTCAATATGATATTGGATGTGGGTTTGCCATAGATGGCCTATATCAGTTTAAGAAATGTCCCTTCTATACCTATCTTTTAAGTGTTCTGATCATGAAAGGATGTTGGATATTGTCAAAAGCAGATGCAGAAGACATAAATTTTACAAGAAGAAATGCAATCATCTCTATTTGCTGCTTACATGGTTGTTTGCATGGAATATTCTAAGGAATTGGAAAAATAAGTAGTGAAACTAATGAATAAATTATCTAAGGCCACATTGCATTCAAACTTAATATAAAGAAATCAATTTTTGTTTATATATTCTAGAAACAATAAGAAAATAAAATTTTAAAAAATATTTTCAAAATAGCATTTAAAACATATCCTTAGGAAAAAGTTGGCTTGTTAAAAGTGGAGACTTGTAGTTTTTATGGTGCTTAAGTATACATAATGCAATTTTTTTTAAATTTTAAGTATACTGGTTTTTGGCATTAAGTCCATACACACTGGTCTACAATTATCTGCACTAATCATCTCTACAACTTTTTCACCCTCCCAAAGTCTGTACCAATGAAACAATAGCTCCCCATTTCTCCTCTCTCCCAGCCCCTGGCAATCACCTTTTGAATTTTTGTCTCTATAAATTTGTCCTAGGTACCTCATATAAATGGAAGCATACAATATTTGCCCTTTTGTGACTGCCTTAGTTGACTCAGCACAATGTCATGTTCTCAAAGTTCATTCCAGTGGTTTGCAACATGTCAGAATCTCCCTCTTTGTTAAGGCTGAGCAACATTGATGTAAGTGCTGCTCTGTCATAGCCTCTGGAACCTTCTGGCAAAGGTAAGTATCCTCTTTGTTCTTCAAGGCAGCCATCCTGCTAGAATCGGGTCTGACTGTTAAGGTGGTCTTGGGTTACAGCAGGTGATCTTGTTGTTATGTCTGCCCATTGATTTTCCCTTCTATGAGCAATTTATTTCCCTTAGTATAATGTCTTTAAGGTCCATCCATGTTGTAGCATATGTCCACATTTCCATCCTTGTTTACGATACAGACAATGCAGTGATCCCTTTGTACCAAGATGCTCTCTCCCTCTGCAAAGTGAGGAGAGAAAAAGGTCCAGTAGTTACCTCGTGCCTCTCTGGGAGACAGTCACAGTACCCATCTCCAAAGTTCTGAAAAGCAAGCCACGTAACTTCCACTGGGTTGAGCGGAGACACCCATGTTTACCCGCAAAACCCTATTTCTCCTTTGCCAGCTGGATCTGCCTTAGGCTTTGCTTACAGGGCCCAGGGAAGGAAGACCCAAGGCTGCAGGAGGAAGCAGCAGTCATTTCTGTTTGGTTTCCTGTTCCTGCCATGTCACTGCAGGGAGGCTCTTTGGCTGCAGTTAGCACCAGCAGCATTACACCCAGTGTGCAATTCTCTCTGACCCTAGAACCAGCCTCACTGCACTTGCTCAGGAACTTAAATACAGTTCTGGGCAGCACTCCTTCCTCAGAGGTCTGAGTTTCAAATCCACAAGGTTCCTCCTTCCAGCTCTTTACTTTTTATAATTCCAAATTCCTCCCTTCTGTACCACCTGGAGGTGCAGTCACTCCCTCTAGGATAGAATAATACAGACCTTCATTAAAACCACAAAACACTTGCTGAGTGAAATTGCAATACCTAGGTTAGTGGACAGGTTGTGTTACTGGATGGGAAACTTCAATATTTTAAAGCTACAAATATTCCCCTAAATATAGAATAATAGAAATTCAAGATCCCAGGAGGTATTTTGTTAGGAACTTAATACAGCTGATCCTAAAATTTATATATAAATGTAAAAGACTTTCAACAAATGTTGCTGGAAAACTGGATATTCCTATGGGAAAAAATTACTGTTTCCATGATGACTCTGACATCATGCAAAGGTTAAACATTGATCTTCTATCTAACCATGAAAGATAAAACTTTCAGAAGAAAATAGGAGCCATCTCCCTTGGTTAGTTGGCAGCAGGAAAAGCTTTCTGAGATCACGGAAAGAAAAAAACATAAAAGAAAAAATAATATATCAGACTTTATTAACAAACAAGAGATAGCAGCAAAAACTTCCACTTGCTAGAACATTGGTGAAGAACTGAGTAGGTAGTCTCCAAACTGGGAAGGGGAGGGGAGCGGGGAGGTTTTGGTGGAGGGAGGCTAATGGGTGGGGCCACATCTGTGGTGCATCTTAGAATGGGTACAGGCGATTGCACTAATGTACACAGCTACAATTTAACAATTAAAAAAAAAAATTGTTAAAAGGTGGACCCACACCTTTCACCATTAACTAAGATAGACTCTCACTGGATAAAAGATTTAAACTTAAGACATGAAACTATAAAAATACTTGAAGAAAGTGCAGGGAAAACACTTGAAGGAATCGGCCTGGGTGAATATTTTATGAGGAGGACTCCCCAGGCAATTGAAGCAGTATCCAATACACTACTGGGACCTGATCAAACTAAAAAGCTTCTGCACAGCCAAGAACATAGTGAGTAAAGCAAGCAGACAGCTCTCAGAATGGGAGAAAATATTTGCAGGTTATACCTCCAATAAAGGTCTAATAACCAGAATCCACAGAGAACTCAAATT
>CAUYPK010076465.1:0-35787 GCA_963574355.1 Loris lydekkerianus
TTCTGTCTTACTGGTCTACCTTGTTCTTCTGCACCCTGGTTGTCAGCACCCTCCATCACTTCTACCTGCACGGGAGGGTTGGAATACTGTGGTGGACGCCCATAGGGTCTCCGCATGTAGTAAGGTGGGAACCTTCGCCTGCGGTAGGGCCGGTGTTGTTGGCCCTGGCCTTCAGGAGCACTCTCCGATCCCTCGTTCTTTTCCCCACTCTCACTATTCTGGTAATTCTGCTGGTAATTGCGTGGAGGACCCCTGCGACGTGGATAGCCTCTATAATGGTTACGGTCTGCTGCGTATTTACTGCCTTGAACTGGAATTCCACCAGGGCTTGTAACATTTGCTGCCTCCGCACCCTTTTCTCCTTCAACATCAAACTCCACAGTCTCTCCATCTCCTACACTGCGAAGGTACTTCCTGGGGTTATTCTTCTTTATGGCAGTCTGGTGTACAAATACATCTTCCTTGGTGTCATTCCTGTTGATGAAACCACGTCCGTTTCTTACATTGAACCATCTTACTGTTCCCAAAACCTTCGTTGCGATGATCTTCTTGTCTCCGCCGGCAGGCGCCGCCGATGCGAGGCCGCCCGGGCCCGGCTCCCTGCGCCGCTGCCCGTAGTGCCGGGCTTGGTGTCTGCAGCGCTGAGGGCGGGGGCGGCGGGCGGCTGCTGGGTCTCGGCCTCGCTGCTCATGGTTGTGGTGATGGTGACTGGGGCCGGCTGCGGCAGCTGCGGCTCCTCGCGATGTGTGATGGTAACTAGGCCGGCGGCGGTGGGGCTGCTCAGGGCTCTCTGTGGTCCGCTCTCGGCTCCCGCTACCGATCGAACTCTTCTCTGTAGTATTTATAACTACTTAGCTCTCCTTTGACCTCATGCCTCCCCTGCAGTTATCCCAGATCACACTGGTCTTTCTTCTCTTTCCTGGATGACTCTAGGCTGTCTCTGGCCTCATATCTTTTTCTTTCTCTGACTTACCATTACCCCTCTTTCCACTGTAAACCAAACCTGTGGTGGATTCTGTGATGGCAAGCTGGAATCAACATCAAACCTAAAAAGGGTAGCATGGTTTAGTACTCCAAACTACTCTTCGCTCAGCCTTTAAGAGTACAGAATTTTTAAGATTAGAACAGCTCTTTAAGGGTCGGCGCCTGTGGCTCAAGTGGCTAAGGTGCCAGCCAGATACACCTGAGCTGGCGGGTTCCAATCCAGCCCGGTTCCAATCCTGCCAAACAATGATGGCTGCAACCAAAAAATAGCCGGGTGTTGTGGCGTTTGTGGCGGGCACGTGTAGTCCCAGCTACTTGGGAGGTGCAAGGAGAATCACTTGAGTCCAGGAATTGGAGGTTGCTGTGAGCTGTGATGCCCCGGCACTCTACCCAAGGTGACAGCTTGAGGCTCTGTCTCAAAAAACAAACAAACAAACAAAGAAACAAAAAACCAGTTCTTTGAAAACAGCAGGTATTCAGACCTACTAGCTAAATTGAATGTTCTGTCATACAGAGAATGATAAAGGAAAAATCCCCGTCCATGTGTCTTTACCAACTTTAGTAAAGCTAATTTAATCTTATGGTAGCTATGATCATCTTTCTTCACCATTTCAGAAGACTCTAAATCAGGGAAAGATAAGAACAGAAATTAAAGAGTTTCCCCTTTAAAAAGGCCTGTGAATTTTTTAAGCATTGTAGCATTTCTCAGCAAGACTAAAGGGAAAAGGGGAATACCATTTTTCAGTAAACTAACTTTATTTCTTCAAGAAAGATATTTCTAATACTAAAGAATTAATGGTTTTCTTTTCATGTAAAAAATCCTTTCCTCAGTTGTTTCATATGCTTCAAAATGTTGGTCAGATAATCTGAGATCCAAAAGAGATGTATTTAAAGTTATATGTCCCTAATATACCCTTATCTCCCTCCCCAACAGCTTGTACTGATCACTTACTGCTTTCTTTTCACCCTTACTGTTTTTCTTAGCCTCTTGTCTTTAATTTTTAGACAGGGTTTCTTACTTTTTTGGTGAGAGGTCTCTCACCTTTTGTGCAGGCTGGAGTGCAGTGGCATGATCACAGCTCACTGTAACCTTGACATCCAGGACACAGGTGATCCTCCTGTCTCAGCCTCCCAAGTAGCTGAGACTATAGGCCCCTACCACCATGGTTGGCTAATTTTTCTTTTTCCAGAGACAGAGTCTGGCTGTGTTCCAGGCTGGTATCAAACTCCCAGCCTCAAGCAATCCTCCCACCTCAGCCTCCCAAAGTGCTGGGTTTACAGGTGTAACTCACTATGCCCAGACAGCCTCTAGTCTTTTCTGATGTTTTCTTTTTTATCATTGGCAAACAAAAAACTTGTACAAAATGATCACACACCCTACTTTAAGACTTTTTTTTAAAAAAGGACAAATATTTAGGCTATTATATCAGTAATATGGGAAAACCAATTAGCACTGTTTTAGTTTTCATCTATTTTAACTTGTCAAAACATACCTGATGGGCTTCTGTTATCATCCGCATTTTATAGAAGGTAAAATGAAGGCAGAGAGGCATCGCCTGTAGCTCAGTGGGTTGGGCTCAGGCCATATACACCCAGGGTGGCAGGTTCGAATCCAGCCCGAGCCAGCTAAACAACAATGACACATACTACAACAACAACAACAACAACAACAACAAAATAGTTGGGTGTTGTGGCAGGTGTCTGTAGTCCTAGCTACTTGGGAGGCTGAGGCAAGAGAATTGCTTAAGCCCAAGAGTTTGAAGTTGCTGTGAGCTGTGATGCCATGGTACTCTACCCAGGGCGACATAGTGAAAATCTGTCTCAAAAAAAATGAAGGCAGAGAAAAATTTTAATGTTTTGTCTAAACTCATACACTGAATAGTCAAGTAAAAAGGAGCTAGACTGTAGCTCAGGGGTCCTCAAACTATGGCCTGCGGGCCACATGAGGCGGTGTAATTGTATTTGTTCCCATTTTGTTTTTTTTACTTCAAAATAAGATATGTGCAGTGTGCATAGGAATTTGTTCATAGTTTTTTTTTTTTAACTATAGTCTGGCCCTCCAACGGTCTGAGGGACAGTGAACTGGCCCCCTGTTTAAAAAGTTTGAGGATCCCTGATCTAGCTCCATATAATTCCCTGTCTTTCAGACTAGGAAATATTATTCTTGGGCTGCAAGTAAGCAATACCATGAGTAGACAAGGATTTCAGAGATAACTTTTGATTTCTCCCAAAAAATACTGGACTAATTTGAAATAAAAAGAAATTTTATTTGGTGCCAGAGAAGTTTTTAATGATGATTATTGATGCTTTGGCCACATTCGGGAAACTCATAAGCTGTCCAAAGTAGTCTCTCTGATGACTAGTTAGGCCTGAGTGTCTGAAGAACTTTTGTTACTTCCCCTATATTAGTAGAGTTTATTTGCTGTATGAATTCTTTGATGTCTAATTAGAGCTGAACTTACCCTGAAAGGCCTTCCACAATCATCACACTCATAGGCTTTTTCACCTATGTGGATTCTCTGATGCTGAATAAGACCTGTATATATTTTTATTTTTGAAATTTACCAGTGGCTGCTGCATTTTCCACCTCGGCTTATACTCGAGTTACTATGTTTTCCCAGTTTTTAGGGTAAAATTAAGGCTTATACTCGGGTCGGCTTATACTCGAGTATATATGGTAAGTTATTTGAAAGTGGGTAAAGAGAGGAAAAGGCAAAAATGGAGATCAAGAGATTACCTGACAATCATGTGCAAAGGCAGAATGATAAATGGGGGGACTGACTATAGATAGGCTAAGGATAATTAAGAGATAGGCCTATAAACTAGAGAACAAAGATGGGGAGGGAGGTAAAAGTTTCTTAGAAACATGCAAGGGCCTGAAACATAGGTGGTAAGTGGTAGTAAAATCAAGTAAAAGTGACTGGAGAAGATGATAGGATTTGGGATCCAAGAGGAATATGGTGAATAAGAACCATCCAGAAAGGGGAGCATGCATGAAAGGTACTAATTAGCTAGAAGCAGAGAGATAGCATGCAGATTAGGGTAAGTATAGAAAGGAAAAGGAGTAGGAAATGACAATGGATGGTCAGTGTATGTGCTGGGTTGAATCTTTTTTTCCGGAAACTGACGTCCTTGCTGTCATCTCCCATCTAAATCCTTGCTCAATGATTTCTAACTTTATTGTACATAAGAATAATCTGAATGGCTTATTAAAACAGATCACTGGGCTCCTCTCCTTTCTCCTTCGAGCTTCTGATTTGGTAGGGCTGGGATAGAGCCTAAGAATTGGCATTTCTAGCAACTTTCCTAATGAAATAGATACTACTGATCCAGGAACCACACTTGAGAACCACTGGCCTTGCCATTATTCAAGGTCCTTCTCAAATGCAATCTTCTCCAGGAAGTCGTCCCTAATCGCCCAAACTAGATGTGCTTGTTTCCTCTTATTAATTTTTATGTTCACAACACCAGGCTTAGCACAGAACTTGGTAATAAGTATCCAATAAATATTTGAGTTGAATTCTGTAAGAAAATAATCATCAACATCATTTTGATGATTTGGAGAGAGTAAAAATTACAACCTATTTGGTTATGCTTCATGATAAAACAACTATCTCAAGATCCAGGAATATCTGGGTGCGCCTGTGGCTCAGTGGGTAGGGGGCTGGCCGTACCCAGGGTGGCGGGTTCGAACCTGGCCCCGACCAAACTGCGGAAAAAAAAAAAAAATAGCCGGGCATTGTGGTAGGCGCCTGTAGTCCCAGCTACTAGGAAGGCTGCGGCAAGAGAATTGCCTAAGCCCAGGAGTTGGAAGTTGCTGTGAGGCTGTGATACCACAGCACTCTACTGAGGGCAATAAAGTGAGACTCTGTCTCTAAAAAAAAAAGGTCTAGGAATACCAACTGATTATAGATAGTTTTTATTAGTTCCCTGGGCATAACAGAAGAAGCTACAAGAGTACCAGAACATTTTAATGCCAGGGCTGGATATAGAAAGCACTGGGTCTGGCCTAGCTGAGTACCGTGAATTCTAATCCTTGTTCTCATAACCATAGCTCCTTCCCTTCAAATCTTACCTTCTTCCTTGCAATCATTTCATCAGGTAGCTTTCGCGAAGTTTGGCTATTTGCTCTAAGATAACATTGTTTTGGAATCCAAATGCCACCCTATTTCTGGCAAAAATAATAAGAGGACTAGATTAGAGCCAAGTGGTCCAGATTCCAATTCTGGTTCTGCTAATAATTATCTAAGTTTGGGCAGATAACCACTTTGGTTTTCTTGTCACCTGTGCCTTTCTCCTTACCTACTGTTTGGATGATCAGATATCAAAGAATCATTTCTCAAAAGACTCAGATAACTCTATAGCATTTAATTTTTTAAAAGTATTTACATGTGTATGATGCATTCTTTGTAACTTTTCTATTTCTTCCTCTTTATATCCTATCGTGTCAAATTCTCTTATCAGGTTTTTAAGCACAAACCCAGCCTGTTTTCTGGATGACACTTTTGCTACAGGTCCTGAACTTCTTGAATAGCCCAGAATATTCTTCACTTGTGCCCCTGGGTTATCATCAGCTTCAGAGAATCAACTTGCAGCACCTTGGTGCACCAGAATGTGGTAACTTGAGTGGATGAACACCTGACAAAATGAGGCTTCCAACCACTGTCACAGATCTTAAGATCCTGGGTCTGCCCATGGCTTAGGTGTATCCTTCCTTTAGTAGGATGAAGTCTTCTCTTTGACCTCTTCATTAAGGCATACTTATACCGTCTATATATGACAAATAAGATCTTCATCTTTTACCTATCTTCCAAAACTACAAAAACAAAACAAAACAAAAAACCCTCAAACCCACAAAATAACTATTCATGGTCTATTTAATAAAATAAGTGTACTTGGCATATATATATATGTGTGTGTGTGTGTGTGTGTGTGTGTGTGTGTTCTCACTTGCTTTCATTATTCAAAAAGAAAGAAAATGAATGAACTGAATGTTCAACTAAAGAAATAAGAGAAAGAAGAAAGACTGCTCTGCCCCCAAGGAAAAGGTTACGAAAGAAATAATAGAAAAATAATGGTATTAATAAATCTAAGAATTACATCTTTGTAAAAGAAAAGCCTATGGCAAAACTAATTGAGAGAAAAATATTAAAAATTATAAAAGATGAAAAAGAAAGCATGCTACAAAAATTTTTGAAAATCTCTATAAAATTAGTGATTTGGGGGGGAAAAACATTAGTTTCAAAATTCATTCAAGTAGAAAATTTTAAATAAACCAGCCTTAATAAAATAATTGCAAATGTTATCAAACAATCATTCTACAAAGACTCAGGTAATTCTGTAGCATTTTAATTTTTTAAAAGTAAAGGTATTCATGGAATATTATTTTGCCATAAAAAAGATGGAGACGTTACATCTTTTGTATTAACCTGGATGGAGCTGAAACATGTTTGTCTTAGTAAAGTATCACAAGAATAGAGGAGTAAGAATCTAAGGTACTCAATACTAATCTGAAGCCAGTAAATGATCTAAGACATGCCCAAATAAGAGAAAAACTCAATTCAATTCAAGGAGAGCAGGTGGGTGTGCTGTCACTTAATGGGCACAATGTTAGGGTGTATCTTGGGGGCAGGACATAATTACAAGGGGGACTCTACCTAACAAATGCAATTGTAACCTAATTCTTTGTACCCTCAAATTAACCTGAAACAATAAAAATAAATAAAAGTAAACATATTTACATGTGTATGATGAATTTAAAAAGTATAAATAAGTAGGCTCCGCGCTTGTGGCTCAAGCCACATACACCTGAGCTGGAGGGTTCGAATCCTAAGGTGCCAGCCACATACACCTGAGCTGGAGGGTTCGAATCCAGCCCAGGCCCAACAAAGAACAATGACGGCTGCAACCAAAAAACAGCTGGGTGTTGTGGTGGGCGCCTGTAGTCTCAACTACTTGGGAGGCGGAGGCATTGAGAATCACTTGAGCTCAGGAGTTGGAGGTTGCTTTGAGCTGTGATGCAATGATACTCTACCCAGGGTGACAGCTTGAGGCTCTGTCTAAAATAAATAAATAAATAATAAATAATAGCAGATGAAAAAGAAAGTATACTACAAAAATTTTTGAAAATCTCTGTAAAATTGGTGGTTTTCTAGGGGGAAAAAACATTAGTTTCAAATTTTATTCAAGTAGAAAAATCTAAATAAACCAACTCTAAAGAAAACCATTAATAAAAGTTATCAAAGAATCATTTCTAGAAAGACTTCAGTAATACTGTAGTATTTTAAGTTTTAAAAATAAAGGTATTTACATGCATATGATGAATTCTTTCTAACTTTTATATTTCGAATATAGAGAAAAGGAAGAAATCCATCATTCTATTTTTATTTTTTTCTTTTAATTTTTATTTCTTAAATGCAGTCCTGTTGACATTTTGTTGTCATTTTCTTCCAGTGTTCAATATTTTAAGTGTTTTACATAGTTGTGATTATATTCTAGAAACACTTTAATATACTCCTTTATACTTTAATAAAAACTTTTCCTTTTATTAGGTATTTTTTATACATTGTTTGAGAAAATGTATAATACCTATCTAATAAGATTTAAAAGTTTACATGGATTTATAACGTTACTTCTTACAATGTCTGAGCCACAGTAGGTGCTCAACAAATGGCAGCTATTACTGTTACAGTTTCCAAAGGGCTTTTCCTTTTACATGTATCATTTGTTTAATTTGTAATGAGTTTATTGTTACCTCACAAAATACTGATCCTGCTTTAGGAGGAATAGACAAGCTTCTCACAAAGGAGCATCCTGGGTGCCTCTCAGAGAGAAGCCAAGAATATATTTTTGCTCCTTAGGAAAATCCGTCTGCTTTGTTAGTTTTACTGAGAAGGTAGACTCCAGACTGAACAGGGTTCAACCAGGGTTTAGAACAGTAAAGAGAAGTGTCCTATGTCAGAACACTCAGAGATCCACAGAAGGCAGGATCCTAAGTGGCCCCAGGAAATAGTAGTGCACTTAGATCTGGATAGAGATCTTTCATATAAGGCATTTAGTTTACATGTGTTGATTATTACTCTGAAATTACTGCATAGTCAATGATAAAAAGAAGATCAAATGCTCCTCTACAAATCTTCAACCTCCATCTCAGATTTCTTCCAAGTTGCTACTTTTTCACCTATTATGCTTTCATTAAGTTTGCTTCCATTTCCTCTTAGCAGTTTGTTTTTGTGGTGCCCTTTGTCCCTTTTTACCTGTTTTCCCTTTTCACCCTAATTTCTCTTCACTTTCCTTTGTTCATAGAGTTTGTTCCAGTCCTTTTATTCTTAGCTGTTTTTTGTTTTGGTATTTCTCACTCTCCCATTCTGGCCTTATCCTACTGCTTTCCCACAACTTCTTATATTACTAAATATAGGAGACCAGGCATCAGGCTTGTGGAAGGGGTCACCAGTTCTTGAAGAAGGCTCTGGGAACCAGACAATCGCCTAGAGGGCATAACATGTTTTACTGCCCGGAGACAAGCCCTCAAGCAGCTGCGTGCGTTAACTAGTTAAGATCGGTTGCCCCTTAGCAAGCAGGTGTTATACATTGGACATTCGTGGTGCAGCAGGGTGGGAGTCGAGCCCAGGGAGAAAAAGCACGTAACTCCAATAAGTGAGCCCCCCACACCTGTCGTATAATGCTTCAATAAAAGGCCACGGCAGAGGTTGCTCAGGGCTCTCCCTAGAGATAGGGGAAGCCCACACCTTGCAGACATTTGTACCTTTAATCCGTGGTCCCAGCCGTTTTTATTCACATAGCAACAGGGTGCCCACAGCGGGCACCGACTACTAAATGCTTCAAACTGAGTTCCTGCTGTTGGCTCTAGGTTTTCTCACTGTTACACTTAATGTTGACTCCCTTCATGTGTTTTTTATCTCACCCAAAGAACCAGTCTCCAAGGATTACCGTAGATTACCGATAATAGACTACTTACAAAATTTTAAAGTGGCTTTCCTCTACCTTCTAGGAATCAAATAATACATTTAAAACTTATTTTTTATCTAAATCTTCAAACCTTATAGCAGAAAGCCCATTCCCCGTAGAAGATTCTAATTGGAAGGTAAATATATGGTAACTAATGAAAGTGAAGCTGTTTGGATGGTAAAGGACCTAGAGCCCCTGAAGCCTCTCTAAGAAACCCCTATAGCACACAGGTTAAATGGATGAATATTGAGGAAGCTGTGGCAGTGGAGACCATGTCCAATTGGAAAGTAGAGATAATCAGCTCCAATCAATTATGGTCATGTGGAATATGCCCATGTTGCCATCTCATGTACTTTTGTAAGAGAATCTAGAAAGTCAGATTTTATATGAAATCTCCATATTCTTAAATAGTGGCAATAATTTTAAGAATAAAAGAAATACTGTATGTAAGGGAAAAATTCCTGTGTGGTCCAGACACAGCCCATTTGGCCAGATTGTTGTCTGTGGTTTAAGATGTGAAAGATCACTGGAAATTTGTGTGATAAATCTTGTTCCACCTTCACTGAACCATCCTACCTGAGTAATAATTAATACTAATAGTACAAAATGACTTTAATATTTCACTATTTATTTAGGGTAAGTAATTGTGAAAGTTCACTGTATTTCATCAAGTTAACCAAAAATTCAGGACTTTTTTTTTTTTTTTTTATGAGGATCAAGGGTTAATTCTAAATTCACACCCTAAACAAGACTATTACTCCAACTTCAAAGAAAATAAATAAAAGAGGAGAAAAAAGAAAAGTAAACAGCAGTAATTTAAATCTGTAGCATTTATTTTATTTATTTTTTTGCATATGGTCCAATTTTTTTTTTTTTTTTAATTGTTGAGGATTCAATGAGGGTACAAGAACCAGGTTACACTGATTGCATTTGTTAGGTAAAGTTCCTCTTACAATCTTGTCTTGCCCCCCAAATGTAGCATTTATTGATTTATTTTTATTTATTTTTTTGAGACAGATTCTCAAGTTGTCGCCTTGGGTAGAGTGCCGTTGTGTCACAGCTCACAGCAACCTCTAACTCTTGGGCTTAAGTGATTCTCTTGCCTCAGCCTCCCAAGTAGCTGGAACTACAGGTACCCACCTCAAAACTTGACTATTTTTTGGTTGTAGTTGTCATTGTTGTTTGGTGGGCCTGGGCTGGATTCGAACCCGCCAGTTCCAGTGTATGTGGCTGATGCCCTAGCCGCTTGAGCTTACAGGCACCAAGCCACCTGTAGCATTTATATATCTAGTAGAACTTTTGGATTTCCTGAGCCACTTGCCTTAAAAAAGAAATGTTTGAGTATGAAATGTGCCCCCTGTAAAGTCCTAGTTTATCAGATGATGTGCCTAGAAGCAGACAATCAAAAGCTTTGTTTATTTAAGCTTTGAGATAGTTACCTATCTCATCCTCCATATAATTTTTCAAATGACTGCTGAAATTGCAATAGTGACTGCATAGTTCCTTATGTCATTGTATTGGTGGTATCCGTTTCTAGTGCTTTTCTGGTGTTTTTTTTGTTTGTTTTTTGTTTTGTTTTTGAGACAAAGTCTCACTCTATCGCCCTGGTATTCTAGAGTGCCATGGCATCATAGCTCACAGCAACCTCAAACTCTTGGGCTCAAGAGATACTCTTGCCTCAGCCTCCCAAGCAGGTGGGACTACAGGTACCCTCCAAAACACCTAGTTATTTTTAGTAGAGAAAGAATCTTGCTCTCACTGAAGTTGGTCTTAAACTTGTGAGTTCAAGCAGTCCACCCGCCTTAGCCTCCCAGAGTGCTAGAATTATAGGCATGAGCGACCACACCCTGCCTGCTTCTCTGGTGTTTCACAGGAATAAGTGTAGATGAACAATGCTACACCACTTTCTGATATCACCAGCGTGGATTTGCTGATGTAAAATGAGGTGTGAGGTCCACCAGAAAGCTTTTCCATATACATCACATTTGCAGGGCTTCTTTCCAGTATGGGTTTTTCAGTTTTCCAGAAGATGTGAGCTGTAACAGAAGGAATTCTCTCCACTGTGGAGTTGCTGGTGCCCCACAAGAGCAAAACTATAACTGAAAGCTTTTCCACGCTCATCATATTCATATGGTTTCTCTCCACTGTGAATGGAAGAGGCTTGAGCATTGGCTAAATCTTTTCCCACACTGACTTCACTGGCATGTTTTCTATCCAGTATGAACTCTGATGTATCAGATGTGAGCTCAGTGGCAGGTACCTGGTTGGAGCCATTAGAGATTTCTGTGCAGGTTACCCTGAGGGCCTCTAGGCATACTGAAAAAATGAGGAATCAGAGAATAAAGAAGTGTCATGTTTCCAAATGTGTAGAACAATGAGATTGAAGTCTAGACAACTTGGACAAACTGGGTGTTATTATATGAGGACAAACAGAAATTGCTTTGGGCTCTAAAGACTCATTACTTTGCAAAGGAGAACATTGGTATACTGTCAAGCCTGATGCTGTACTCTGTGGGTCATTTGAGACATCTCAGGCTAACAGTGACCAACAGAAGGCTCTTATTTTTTTCTTTGTTTGAGACAGATTCTCACTATGTTGCCCTCAGTAGAGTGATTTACAGCTCACAGCAACCTGTAACTCCTGGGCTTAAGAGATTCTCTTGCCTCAGCTCCCAAATAGCTGGGACTACCAGCACCTGCCACAACACCTGGCAAGGAAAGGGAAGGGAAGGGAATTCAATATGTATGAAGAATTGTGTCCTACGGACAATAATGGAACTGAAAAAAAAGTCTATTTTCTTGACAGATCCTTATTTTGACAGTTATAACAGACAGATTCTGGGAACATTTAATGAAAAAATCAAAATGATTTACTAATGGTGAGTTTATTAAGCCGTGTATGGAAGGCATGGCAGATATAATTTTCCCTGAAAAAGAAGAGGATATTTCTTTTTTTTTTCCTTTTTTTGGCAAGATATTTCTTTTTTTTTTTTTTTTTTGGCTGGGGCCGGGTTTGAACCTGCCACCTCTGGTATATGGGGCCGGCACCCTACTCTTTGAGCCACAGGTGCCACCCAAAAAAGGGGGATATTTCTAAAATCAGTTTGTCTCACCAGACTATAGCCAGGTGAATTAAAGAAATTGGAAAATTTATCTAAAAAAGTTGGGAGAGTAAAGCTGCTAATTTAAAATTTTATGCTTTGGCAATGGATGACGGCACTGATGTTACACATACGCCTCAACCTACCATTTTCAGATTTATATGAAGCAGTAAAAAATATGTTAAAGTGATATTCTTTGTCCATTGTCAACATATTTGGCATAGTTACTGATGGTGTCCCAGCGACAACAGGTAAAAGAGAGGGACTTTTAAACTTAATAGAAGATGATACAGTTGTCCAAAACGAAGTATTATTGGATAGTACATCAAGAAAATTTATATGTAAAAGCTTTAACTATGGATAACACCATGTAAAACATTAAGACTATGAATTTCATAAGGGCCAAGGGAGTGATCATCGCCAATTCTAGAAATTGCTTAGAAGTATTGATGCTATGGTGACATTTATTTTCAGAAGTAAGATGGCTAAGTTGTGGGCAAACATCGAAAAGAGTTTATGATTTGTCACATGTTGTCTAGTCGTTTATGGTATCAAAACCCAAATTTGTGGCAGAACTTGATGATGAAAACTGGCTTACAGATTTAGCATTTTTAGTGGATTTAAGTGATCATTTAAATGAGTTGAACATTTGTCTTAAGGTGAAAAACAACTTATCAATACAATGTTTCAAACCATTACAGTAATCCAAATGAAACTAAAATTATGGCAAACTCAAATTAAGGCAAACAATTTTATGCAGTTCCACAGATGGAACTGGTTAAACATAGTCCTATGAACAGTGAGAAATATGCAGCCTTGCTTTTCTATTTGATACAAAAATTTGAAAACAGATTTCGAGTTTTCTGGAAAAATAATATTTGGCATATCTGCAACTCCATTTTCAGTTGATATATTACCTGCCAATTTTCAAAAGGAATGCACAAAGCTTCAATCTGACATTCAACTTAAAAATTTGATCATGTCTCTTTACTGGACTTTTATATGTCCTGTTTTCACAGAGACAAATGTCCCTTGCTTCATAATTATACCTTATTCATGTCATTACTTTCTAGCCCACCTACATTTTCAAGTAAGAAGTGGGAAATAGATTGGGTAAATTCCCACCCAAGGGGTACATTGCATGGGCATATTGCACACTTCCTGGGTGAAGGGCACAACTGAAACCCAGACTTTGACCTTACAAAAGCAAACTATGTAACCTAATTGTATATGCCCCATATTAATCTAAAAAACAAAAAACAAAATCATAATGGCATCCAAAAATGCACTGACAACTCTGGCTTTGAGCTTCTGGAACCAATGAATTCTGTTTCTAAGCAGCTTAGGTGAGCCTCTCCCTTTTTGCTAATAAAACTTCCCTTTACCCTTTCTTTACCCAAATGTACTAGTAGCTTGCCATTCCGTGCATTCTGGGTTGTATTCCTCATTTCTTATTCCCAAGTAAACTGAACATATTTGGAGATAATTTCTTTATTGTCTTTTTTTTTTTTTTAAGGTTGACAATGGAAACAAAGCAAAGCTTGTCTACAAATAAAATTAAGAAACCAAAGTAATGATGCAGGTGTTTCTCATTACAAATATTTTACAGATAATACTTATTAACAAACTGTGTCCAGAGGTTCAACAACATAAATGGATCTGAGCACGTGTGATACACACTATTCTTGCCACAGAGCTCTACTGCTAAAGCTTGGTACTATCAGTGCTGGGCAAGGAGAGGAGAGGCGAGGAAGAGTCCTCTCTCCTGCGTCCTTCCAAGGCCTGTCTCGATGTTCTGTGTGATGGGGAGGAGGAATGGATCTGGTGTTCCTCAGTTACAGCCTCCTCTTGTAGCTGCTGCCTTCGTTCCCAGAATCCTGTTCCTCATTATGAACCCAGAGAGAAGTTAGAGGCAGGAAGTATGCACATAGCCCTTGGCTACATCCCCAGCCCTGCACCACAGGTCTGTTGCTCATTGGAGCTACACAACCCAGAGTCCTCTGCTGGCTCACGGCTGCTTCTAGTTCTTTAGGAAGATGCTCTCTGTGATGGCCTCGAGCAGCCTCCAAGTATAGCGAGACAAGGCTCCTCCCATGATTTTGAGATGTTGGCTAATTAGCTTCCTAAAGGGGTACTATGCCTTACTCTTTCCTCTCAACTTCAAAGTTGGGGTATACGAATGCTATGTTTTCTGATGTGTGATACTGTGACATAATTAGGGTTAAGGACTAGGGCCCTGGAATAAAATGTGAATTTAAACCCTGGTTTTACCACTTGCTATCTAAGTGGTCTTGAGCAAGATACTTAACTTTGCTACAGAACAGTTTTCTCATCTATAAAATGATAAAAATAATACCACTTACAGAATCAAGAAACAGGATGTTTTAGCACCGTGCCTGTAAAAAACTGTGGGTTCAATATTACCTTAAAAAACAAATCAAATATTATGATTTGATCCTGTCAGGACATTTTTAGTTCAAGGTTATAGAAAATAAGTACTGAGATATTTCTTTAAAGCCTCTTAGTGCTGTCCTGATGTGGTGGCTCATGCCTTTAATCCTACCACTCTGAGAAGCAAAGTGGGGAGGATGGCTTGAGGTCAAGAATTCAGGAGTTGAGACCAGCCTGAGCAAAAGCCAGACCCCCATCTCTATGAAAAATTATCCAGGTGTGGTGGCATATGCTTGTAGGCTCAGTTAGTGAGGAGACTGCAGCAGGAGGATCCCTTAAGCCCAGGAGTTTTGAGGTTCCAATGAGCTATGATGATGCCACTGTACTCTCGTCAGGGCAACAAAACAAGACTCTGTCTCAAGAAAAAGAACCCCCCCCCCCCCCAAATCCTCTTAATCAAAGATTTTGTACATTTCACATTAGCATACTTCTAATATCAAGGTTCTTGTTTACATTTGATAATGAAAAAACATTACATACTCTGGACTATTTAAGCCTTATACAATTGCTTTTAATTTTCACGTTAGCAAAGAAAGATGTGCGCAGATACCATCCTTCTCTACATTCTCTCAGATACTATCACTTCTTATGCTCTCTTCTATTTTCTGGGGAGAAGTTAGCAGCAATGAAAGAAAGTTTCAGGATCATTATTTTCCATACTAATTCTCTATCCTTTTTCCACAACTGCCAGTAGCCAGAGAATCCTGTCAAGGTCACCCATGAAAGCTCCCCAAACTATAGTTCCTATCAACCCACCAAAGAAAGGAGCCAAAAAAAATAGTAAAAGCCTAATTATACTACTGTGTCTATTCTCCAACCTCTGAGGTTTGTTCAGTTGAAATCCTTCCCTCAACCCTGTCCAACTTTTGTCCAATTCACTTTTATTTCCTTCCTGTCTTCAATCTCTAGATGGATTCTGGCCTCTTGACTTGAATGCTCTTCTGGTCATTTACTTCCTGGCATGACCTCTGGATACAGATTTTGGACTCATATTGAATGCTACCATTACATATGCCTTCTTGTTTGACAAGATTCTCCAACTTAACATGCTCATTTAATTTAGTTTTGTGGCCTTCAGTTCTTAAATGTTCTGAAAACATGGTTCTGCAATGCCTTGTGCAAACTATTCCACTCCTGGGTTTAAACTCTACCTCCTCTTGTGGAAAATGTTTGGTCTCTTTACCTAAACCTCTCTCTTCTCACACTGTTAATTATAGTTATTTCCCCAGTCTGTTTCTCTACACACACTTTCACAGACTAACCAATTTATTAGTCTCCCCAAATGCTGCTCTTTTGATTTGACTTTAGCAGTCAACAAAATAAGAGGCACATCTCCAATATCACAGAAAGCACATACACAGAAATGAAGACGATACAAAATAGCAACACTGAGAATGAGAGAAAAAATATACTAGTATTTCAGTCTTTCCTCTCACCCAATATTTATCTTTTATTTCACAGTTTTCATGTTTTGCTATTTCCTCATTATCTCCATATGACTGAAGTTCCTTACATTAATAGGTTTTCCCTCATATGAATTCTCTGATGTTGACTAAGATGTGAGCTCTGACTGAAGGCTCTTCCACACTCACTGCATTCATAGGGCTTCTCTCCAGTGTGGATTCTCAGATGTCGAATAAGGTGTGAACTCACTCGAAAGGTTTTCCCACATTCACTACATTCATAGGGTTTCTCTCTGGTATGAATTCTCTGATGCAACATAAGATGTGAATTCAGACTGAATGCTCTCCCGCATTCTTTGCATCCAAAGGGTCTTTCTCCAGTGTGAATTCGCTGATGTCTAATAAGATCTGAGCTCCCTGCAAAGCCTTTCCCACACTCATTACATTCATAGGGTCTCTCTCCAGTGTGGATTCTTTGATGCCGAACAAGCTTTGAGCTGTGCTTGAAAGTTTTCCCACACTCACTACACTGATGAGTTTTCTCTTCACTGAAAATGGCTGCATGTTTACTAAGTATTGGGCTCTTGAAAGATTTTCCATATTGGTGAATTTTTTCTCTAGCATATATTCTTTGATGGTTAATAAAACCTGAATTCCATTTGAAGTTCTGTTCATAGGTACTATGTTTACAAGGTTTCTGGTGTGTAAAGGCATTTGAGTTCAGATTTAAGCTCCTCTCACATTCATCATGGCTTATCATTTCACCTGTGAGTATATTTTTATGGGTGAGGATTTTACCAAAACCTCCATCTTGGACATCAGATGATGGTCTCTGAGACGCGCCAGGTTTTTTTTCCCATTGCTTCTTTATCCTGCCTGTAGATTTACAGATATCTTGCAGCTCCTCAGATCCTTCTGACATGTATCCTGAGATTCTTCCAGATAGAATTCTCTGTGATTCTGTTTTTTTGTGAATGTCCAGCTTAGGCCTGCATCTATTATTTTCACCCTCATCACCTAAAGTAATGAAAAAAGAAGGAAGTAAATATTACCTGCTAGAAGAAAAGAAAATTTGGGAGCATGCTCAAGATAGTTACATATTGATACTTCACATGGCCACTTTAATTATATGGCTTTCATGTGAGAGGAGGGATAGACAAAAGAAACATTAGAAAAAGGAAATAATATATGAAGTGGTTGGCAGAGAGAAGAAACAGACATCTAAAGATTAATATATAAAAGAGGAAGGATTAGAAGGATCAGCAGCAGCAAAAATTGGGGAGGGAAGACAAAGTAAAGAGAAAGAACTATACAGTGTGACCAAGGAGGACCTTGAGAACTTTGGGTCTATGACACATTTCTGGTATTAGGCTTAGAGGGAAAAAATGAAGCATCACCTCAAAGAAAAGCAGATGAGGACAAAGGAGAGAAACGTAGAGCTATAAATAACTCTGAGGTATGTATGAGGAAACCTCCATCCATCATCTATTTTTCTTCATATTTCATGGGTTAATCAATCTTCTAGTCTCTATCATCACTTTCTGCTAAATGTCCCTTGCATACACCCCTACCATTACATTTCTGTTATCATCACCACAGTGTGGAACCTCATCACTTCCTGTCCAAATGCCTATAACTGCTGCCTTCCTATTATTGACTCTGTGCTTTTGTCTTCCTAGTTATCCTACGTACACTTTTCATACTAATTGTCATTACTGTCATCCTTTCACACCCTACTGAGAAACTTTTCATTTCTTTTCTTCTACAACAATTCTAAACTCCCAAGCCCATTTGTATCGTCTTCATTTCTGTGTAGGACCCATTTATGATCTGGTTTTCACAAATCTTACCTTCTAGCTCATGACTATACTGTGCTGGAGTCAAGTAGCTCCTCTTTGTTAGAGAGTTTCCTTTGTCTAGAACATGCTAGGGTAGAAAAGGGGGTTAGGGAGTGCTGGCCTTGGGGTAAGGGAAATTTACAATTTTATATGGAGATGTTTCCAGAACAAACCTGAAGGTGGAGTATGTGGTAATTTATTAAAAATTAAGAGAAACTTATTCTTGTGTTTATTATTAGGACCATTCATACCTAAAGTGATGATATATCTATGAACCTTTTAAACAGATGGATGAGTTTTAGAATAGAGATTAACGAAGGTTGTCTCTGCAAGTATGGCTAATTTTCCATCAAAACATAAAACAGCTTTATAAGATCAAGAGTGCAATATAAAAGGCAAATATCATCATATTCTATGTACCTGCAAATTATATTGTACTTCTAAGTATATCATCATATATTTGTCCCTTTCTCTATCATTATATGTATTTCTCTGTAAAAGATTTTATTTTTATTTTTGTCCATATGTTTCTTCCTCTTTGCTTCTTTTGTCTTTCTATGATATTTTATCAATTACTTCATTTTTATTTCCATTAATTTGGTCACCTCATAATAATATCCCATGTTTTGGAAATATTCTGGATAAGGAACAGAATTATCTTTTCCCTCCTATTGGTCAAAGACTCATAGGAAAACATGTTCTCTACTTTTCATTGGGTAATAAAGGAAAGGATCAGCTACAGTTACCAAGACTAGTTCAATAAGGCAGATTGACTCTCGTGCTTCCTCAGTGACATGCACCACATAGCATTCTGCCGCTTACCATAGTCCAGTCGGAGGTGGGGTTCTGAAGAACCATAACAGGCCTTAGTCTCCACTGGCTGGAATTGGACACTAAGTGCTGGTCCAGGAGGTAACACCATTTTCCTGAATATTTCTTGTCCATGTCCATGGACTGGAACCTGAGAAAAATAAAGTATACAGGAGAACTTCTGCATACCACCCAAGGGACAGTACAAACTGGTCAACATACGGAGGTGGTCAATGTAAAGAACTAGACCTACTGCATTGACATGTACATGAAGAGCATGTCCGGTCTATGAAAACTAGGTCAACTTAACGAGGTAGTGAATATAGGCAGGTGGTCAGCTAGGGAGGTTCGACTGTATTTGGGCATATGAAAGAATCCTTGTTGGAGTAAAATATCTCCTAACAACAAAGAGAACCTCCTGTAGGAATACAAAACTGGGGAAAGAAGAATCATGTCTAAATCAGCTATAAAATGTAGAGTGGTACAAAACATACAGGAAAGGAGACATAAATCCACACTAAACACAGAGCCACTGCAAGTTTCATTACTCAATCTCAGGGCCTCTCCTCCCACTGTGGGACTCCATCCATTATGGACATCTTAGATAGCCCATCCACTACCTACCTGAAGTACTGCTTCACCAGTGCCCCTCTCTAAATTTTCCAGTATGGTCACTGCCTCCTCTCCGCTCTCTGGGTAATGTTCACACACCCAGGCCTGCAGATTCTCTGGAAGGATGCTCAGGAACTGCTCCAGCACCAGAAGTTCCAGGATCTGCTCCTTGGTATGGATTTCTGGCTTCAGCCACTGACAACAGAGATCCCGGAGTCTGCTCAGGGCCTCGCGGGGTCCACGGGAATCCTGGTAGCAGAACTGCCTAAATAGTTGCCGGCAGAGTTCCTGCCTGAGGGAATCAATTTTCTGTACATAAGTGCCCTGCCTCCAGATAATCTCTTCCTCTTCTATCTTCACTATCAGAAGTCCTTTGTCCTCTGGCAAGTTCTGAGCTGCCGCTTTCTTTGATTCTGTAGCCATCTCTGCATAGATTATATTATCAGAAAACTCACTTCTGCTTTGGGAAGGGTCTTCTTTAGCTTCAAGAGCTCTCCTACCTAAAGGATCAAAAATGATTATTCCTATCTAGGAAGATGAAAGACCACATCATGGAAAGCATTATTCCCCATTACATAAAAATTTATTAGGCATTTATTGTATGTAAGAACACTCATTCATGCCTGTGGAATACAACTACTGTGTGATTTCTATTTCAACACAACTTAAAATTTAAAAATAAAATAATTTAAATTACAAATATTAAACTTATAGTACTAAATATTAACAAGCTGTATGTGATATTTTATAAGTAAAATCTATTTCTCAAAAGAGAAAAATGATAGACATGCTTTATAAAATAGGAGATGGGAAAAATACAATTGATTGCAATGGTCAGGGGAACTTAATAAAAAAACAAAAATTCTAAAACAAAATTCTGAAGAATGGATTAGATTTGACTAGGAGGAGGGAGAAAAAATTGGAAATTACAAATGGGGAAACAGTTTGAACAATTGGTTAAGGATAGGAACATAGAAGTAGGAAAGCAAAAAGTTCAGTAGGTTATCTATATGACCTAACTTCATAGTTATGTATGAAATATGAAAATTATAGAGGCAAACGTTGGACCCATACTGTAGAAAAGTATCAAATGTCAAGTTCATGAGTTTAGAGTTTATCTTTTAGGCACTGGGGAGCCAGTGAAAACTTCTGAGCAGAATGACCTGCTGAATACTGTGGAGATGATTATGTTCTTCATTTCTAGGGTGGACTGCAATATAAAAACAGAGGGCACTGTACTCATACAAATGTGAGGAAAACACAGGCTTGGGTTGTTATATACTCGATTTGGAAACAGGATTACTTATAAATCTCTTATATATTAGAGAGGGCAACTTTTCTTGAGAGCCAGAGGTCAATTTCAAGCAGTGTAATTAGACTGGCTCTTTCCTCAAAAGTCTCAGTAGGTTTCCTCTTATCCCATCTGTTTCTTCTCTTCCTTTCTAGTTTTGTGGTTCAGTCCATGTTGTGGCCTTATCTCACTAATAAAATGAAATATAGTGGAGTCTACATAGCTGATCATCTCCCTACACAGATCATCTCCTTCAGTTGACCTAATTTTCATAGACTGGACATGTACCACATGTATGTAGCAGTTTAGTAGGTCTAGTTCCTGATGTTGACAACCTCTGTATGTTGACCAGTTTGTTTCAGTTCTTTGGGTGGTCAACTTACAAAGGTTCTCTGTACAACCAAGCTGTACCATGATTTGCTTATTAGCCTTCTGTGAGTCCTGTTATTGAATTTATCAGTTTGTCAGACATTATCAGTCTGTGGGAATGGTCAGTCTGTTTTGGATCTGAAAATAAAAATAAAGGATTTACAGGTGAAGGCTTACAGAACAAAAGCAAAATGCAAATATCAATCTTTCAGGTTCTTTTACTAAATATTTCACTAAGGTGACTACTGACTAATGCACTGACATACTTTATTAAGACTCTTATCACAAGCAAAGTATTGGGATAGAAGTTGTACAGCAGTACTTTACAAGACAGTCTGACTGCAAGACTGGACTTGCTGCATGATCATATGAGAACTTTGTTAGAAATAGATTCTTGGGCCCTGCTCCTAGAAATGAGAACTTGGTCAATATGGCATATTCCTGGAAAAATCTATATTCTGATACATAGCTTGAGGGATTAAAAAAATGTGTTTGAGTTTGCAAACTAGTTGGGAAGAAATGACATAAAACACATATGGACATAAAGCATTTAAATAAAAAAACATGTTTCACATGACACATACATTGTAAGTGCTTAGTAAATATTGAATGAAGTACTAAATGAGATGTATGATAGACACACTGAATGTCCTAATGGTTCTGAGGTAGAGACTGTGAGTGGTAGCAAGTACTTCGTAGAGGTGATGTGGCTTAAACTGGACGATAAAGAGACAGATTCAGAAAGGAGAGGACAGGAAAAGAGTTGAAGTGGGAATGAACAGTAGATTGATGGTGAAATCAGCTTGCAGGGTACGATAACTGGAGTGATTAAGAATTGTAATAACCTCTGATAAGAAATTCCTTAACACTAGTCTGAGTTCCCACAATTCTTAACACATACATCTGTTAGTACAATACATACTACCTTGTATTATTTTGCTAGCCTGTTTTTTTTAAGCAATTAACTGCTGTTCCATTAGGTTAAGGACCATGCATCATTAACATATGTTCTGAAGTTTGATGTAGTGGTCTACTTTCACCTCCTATTATGTTCCCTAGATGTGCTAATCGACTGCTTACCAAGTAGTGTCCTAATACTTATGAGCATTACCTCATTTAGCATAGGAAGATGGACAGTAAAGTAACCTATATAATACAAATTAAACTTCAATCATCATTTTAAGTAGCTGATTCTACAACTATCTCCTCAGATGGCTGATTGTCCCGTCTCCTTGTGTTTTAACACCTCTCATCCATTAAAAACTGAGTATGCAACTCCAGATGGAATATCTAGTTATCAGGATTTGATATATACCTCCTGTAGCCTTATTAACGTAAAGCTTAGCTAATAAATAGTTTAGCATCTACTACTTTACAATTATTTTGTTGGGGAAGACTTACAAAAATGGCTAATCTGATGTGTATACAAACTATGAGAACAGGAAAGAAGGAGTAATTAATCATGGTGAGAAGGGTGGAGGTTAAAGAACAGGGATTCTGATGAATGAGGTCTTGGTGTGCACATTAGGGGTGGGGAAGATGGGAGTTTTGTTGGTGGAGGAAGGGGAGTCAGAGGAACTCCAGTAGAGACTACAGAGCAGAGCAGAGCTTCAAAGTCCATGTTGGAGAAACTTCCCACAGTACCTGTGTTTCTCTCATTGAGGCACTTCCCACATTCTTATAACTGCCTACTTTGCTGTTTCTAGTTCTAGAAGGAAATCAGGGGGCACTGCATCCCCGGTAAACAAGAAATACTAACTACTATGTGAATAAATTTCAAGAGCCCAGGGTTGTCCCCACTTTTCCTGCAATAGGGCGGTTATTCCTCCCGAGCGACCCAAGCGATCGGGAGTGGGTCCCCGACAGTTTCTTTTGGCACACAGCAGCAGATCATAGACTTCTGCCATCTTTCCCCGCTCCACTCGGCTAGACCTGGCCACTCTTGCTTTACCAGTTACCCCAAATTCAAGGTCAGCAGGACAGATTCCACCACCACCCGCCGGCATCACGCCCTTTCAATCCTCCACGATGACGTCACGTGCGGCGGAGGTAACTATGGAGACCGCCCAACGCTCACGAAATACGCGAGCGCCCAAGTTTTCCCAACGTCCAAACTAGCGCCACCTTTCTCCAGGAATCCTCTGAGGTCTAGGGTCCGGTCTTCCTGAGGCTGCTGTAATCCCAAAAGGAACATGAGAGGGACTAGATGTCTAGGGGAGGACACAGGTCCGGAACTTGGTCCCCAAAACCGGACTCACCTCTTCCCTAAGCCTGGTTCCGATCGGACACTTCCGGTGGAAGGACGGAGCGGCTCCACCCTATAAGGACACGGGCCACAGGGACTTGTGAGTCTGCGCAGAAGACAAGGCTGGGTTTGGACTACGATTCCCAGAATCCTGGGTCACTTTAGGTGTTCAGACTTTGTTCACTACGCGTTTTCGCCCAAGTCCTCGAATTCTGTGGGCTTGAAGGAGCAGGTTTGTTTTTTCTCCATTGTAGTATAGTGTCAACCTAAATAACGAACAGAGAGGCTTTCTACAAGAACATGATTATTCGGGAATAGGACATCGCAGCGGAAATACCCATGCTGTAGCAAAACTATGTCTGTATTGAGGGAGGTAAAAGGAAGACGAAGGTTTTTAAAGGAAAAATGAAGAGGATTACATAATTGTTTGGCAATAATTTTCCTTGACTACAAAGATTAATAATAAGGGTGACACCAGTCTGAGGTTGGACAGTCCTTGCAGAAGTATTTTTTTGTGTAAGGTTGCAAATGGCCTTTGTGCCGGGTCGTGGTTTTTTTTTTTTTTTTTTTTTTAATCAGGTCTACAAGCCTGAGAATTCTCTATAGCCATCCTTGGCTCTGTCGTGAGGAGTGTGTGTGTGTGTGTGTGTGTGTGTGTAATATCTATTTTGATTTCGACAACTTTTATGATATAGTAAACTTGGCTCTACTTTGTCCTTGCGGCCTCACCACTATTTCAATCTCACACAGAGAAATTGAAGCACACGTGGCAAGGATGCAGCTCAGACTTCACCTCTTCTGCAAAACCTCCTGTATTAGCATACAGTCTTTTTGAAGTCCTTGAGTCAGGTTTCCACTCCAATGGAACTTACATATACAAAATGGTATTAATTATAACCCCTGGCTGTCATTGGTCGATGTATGGCTCTAAAGCACAAACATTTTTGAATCCATTATCCGACTTACTTGTATGAACTGACCTTAGTTTACATTTCTCTTTCTAGTCCCTCTCCCTACTTTTTCTCATCCCGGGCATACACTAGTTTAAATAGTTCTATCAGATACATTTTGTTTCATCTCACTGCTTGGGCTTCCAAAGAAAGAAGCACACCAGGGTGATCAGTCCAAGGCATGTATTGAGGAAACTTACTTAACAGAATGCTGCATCGGGCCCTCACCCACCCACCTCCAGCCCCAAACAGAGAAAAAAAAAAAGGTATTCTGCCTAGTTACGTCTCCAGAATAGAGTCAGGGTATGGAGTTTATATCAGGGCTTAGGCAATTTGTTTCAGAGCCAGAGCTAGTTTCTTTCAGTGTTTGGGGCAACAACCTAGATATCTTTATCAGGGCCTGGGAATGTTCAAGGCCCTGGTTTGAGTTCAAGCCTGCTGGGAAATACCTGCAGTGGGCTGTATCACAGAGCAGTCAATCTGCTCTGTGATTTTTGGTCAGGATACAGAAAGAAAGTAGAGCAAACTGGCAGACCCTACAATCTACTCCTACGCCCCCCACTGGCTCTTACAATCTTATACCCACTTCTTCTGAGATGTTCCCTGAGCTGCAGAAGAGTGTGGACTTACCTCAAGGCCCTTTTCCCAAAATTTATGAAACATCACAAACAAAACCCACACCAACAGTAAAGGTCCATGTGGCAACACCTAAAAATAGCTGTTCCCAAAAGGCTTACTAGCAGAGCTTTCCACCAAGGATTCTATCCTGGAAACCATAATTTTACTGTAGACTACCAGGAGTCACTCCCACCCTGTGTGGTCAATTAGCTGCAGTTGCTTTTGTGAATAAAGGGAGGATTTATAGTCTTCAGTTTTTTGGTCTGAGATATATTTGCAACATTCCGTTTTTAAAAGTGCGCAGGTTCTCCCTTGCCTACCCTTCAACATGTCTAGAGCCATTTGGTTCTATGGGACCACTTTCCCCATGGCAGCTATTTCATTTTTCAAGGCCTCGGAACCATGCTTGATGTCATTCAAAGTTATGGAGACGAATCTTTGAACCTTCTACACCTGATATCAATAGAACTTCCTGGAGGCAAAAATATAGTCAATAAGTAATCATCCCACCAAGAAAAAGCATCTACTCCGCAGACCTCTCCAGATGGGCACATTGAGGGGTTGGTGTCAGAGATTTTGGAGTGCACCCATGGGAAGCCAAGGGAAGCCATGTCAGGGGAAGCCGGGCCAGAGGTTAGTACCACAGAGCCACTGGGTGCCATTTGGAGCAATACATTGCTGGACTATGAGACCAGTCTGTGACAAACCAATATGTGTCCTTATGTATAATGTCATGTTGGCATTGGGTATTTTGGAAGAACCCTAGATACCTAGTGTTGTTTACCTGAATATCTTTACAGTTATTATTTTGTTCCTAACAGATCTTTGTAACCCAGGAGAGCATCCCTGTTGTAGGAATGAGCCACATAAAGCCATTCCACATTTGCCAGTCTGATCCCCATTGCCAGGATGTGGTGCTTTTCAGAGAAGCTCTGGTTTTAATGGCTGCCACCCTCTAGGATATGTTCAGAAAAAAATTTACATTGTGTCTGGGGTTGCTCAACATTGCATCCCAATCATTTGTGTTTGTGTGACATCAGAGGCATCTGAGGTACCCATTTCCATTCATTGTTCTGTTATCTAGGTTTGTAAAGATATTTAGACTTCACCCAATAGTGGCTCAGTGGAGATTGTGGAGTTCCTACTTGGTTATTCAGGGGTATAAAACACACACCCATCAGTTACATCAGGCTTTCATATGGGCTGTGTGATGGGCCCAGACCAGGAAAACATTTGTTGAGGATATCTAAGTGCTAGTGGGAATGGTATAATAGCAAACAAGAAGACAGCTCAAGCCAACAGTGAAAAGATAAAAATTTATTAGAAACACATATGGGGTGTCCTGTCTCTCCTATTTAATAAAAGTGGTATTAGACCCTTCCCTCCCACAGTAATGTTCCCAGGAGTTGTCAACTCCACGATGATAGGACTGGGTGAAATCCTTTGTACTAGTGCCACTTTAGTGCCCATCAGTATGGGAGCACTGCCTGCCCAATGATATTGTGTCTCTTTGGATCCTTCATGGAAAAGGAGAGAGGGGTCAGGTTCAGGGTGGCACTATTTTTATGCTACAGGGAAAGAAGGGCACCAATCCAGCCAATGGCACTTTTCACCTCCGGTTCCATCTTGAAGTTCCCTGACCAGGCTTTATGGGACAAGGTGAGTGGAGAATCAAGGGCATTCCATGTGGAACTGAATTCAAGGTAAGATGGCATCTGATTTTTTCCCATACCTGTGTGGCTCATACCAGGCTCTTCATGTCTACTAGAAGTTCATAACCCAACTTTCCTCCCATTATGGGGGCCTCATTCAAGCACATACTGCTTCCATTAAAACCACAGCCCATGTTGTGGTGTGGTGGCTCACTCCTGTAATCCTAAAACCACAGCCCACAGACAGAACACAATATGTAAAACAAGCAGACATCCCTCAGAATGGGAGAAGATATTTGCAGGTTATGTTTCCAACAAAGGTTTGATAACCAGAATTCACAGAGTACTCAAATTTATTAACAAGAAAAGTACAAGTGATCCCATTTCATTGTGGGTAAGAGACTTGAACAGAAACTTCTCTGCAGAAGACAGGCACATGGCCTACAAACACATGAAAAAATGATCTTCATCTTTAATCATCAGAGACATGCAACTCAAAACCACTTTGACATATCATCTAACTCCAGTAAGAATAGCCCACATAACAAAATCCCCAAACTACAGATGTCGGCAGGGACGTGGAGAGAAAGGAACACTTCTACACTGCTGGTGGGACTGCAAACTAATACATCTCTTCTGGAAAGAAGTTTGGAGAACACTTAGGGAACTAAAAGTTCGATCCTGCAATTCCTCTACTAGGTGTATATCCACATGACCAAAAATCACTCTACAACAAAGACATTTGCACAAGAATGTTTATTGCAGCCCAATTCATAATTACCAAATCTTGGAAGCAGCCCAAGTGTCCATTGATCCATGAATGTATTAACAAACTGTGGTATATGTATACCATGGAATATTATGCAACCATAAAAAACGATGGAGACTTTACCTCTTTTATGTTCACATGGATGGAGCTGAATTATATTCGTCTTAGTAAAGTATCTCAAGAATGGAAAAAAGAATACCCGATGTACTCACTACTATTATGAAATCAATACCATATATACTTGAGTATAAGCCGAGTTTTTTCCGGCACAAAATTTGTGCTGAGTTCAGGTTTTTCGGCACAAATTTTGTGCTGAAAAAACTCGGCTTATACTGGAGTATATACAGTGTATAACCACCCACACTTTCATACAAAAGATGAAACATAATTATAGCCCAGAAGGAGAGAGGAGGGGTGGATGAAGACAGGTGGAGGGAGGGTAATTGGTGGGACCTTACCTACTGTGTATATTGCAAGCGTACATGTCAAATACACTAACCGTAGAGTATAAATGTATAAACACAACAATTGAATAAATGAGGTGAATGGTATGTTGACCAGTTTGATGTGAACATTCTAGATTGTATATAGAGTCAGCACATTGTGCCCCATAAATGCAGTAATGGACATAGTTATAATCTAATAAAAAAAAAAGCCCAATTTCTTAATGAGAGAAGTCCTGTCAAGAGCTTACCTATATACTCGAGTATAAGCCGAGTTTTTTCAGCACAAAATTTGTGCCAAGTTCGAGGTTTTCGGCACAAATTTTGTGTCCAAAAAACTCGGCTTATACTCGAGTATATACGGTAATTTGTTTTTTTAAAAGACCATTTTTGTTCTCCCTATAAGTCCTGCACCTTGTGGATTATAGGGAAGATGAAATTGCCATGTAATGCCCTCCTTTTCTATTAAATCTTGGATTAAGGAGCCTGTGAAATGTGTTCCTTGATCACTGGTAATTGTTCCTGTGGTACCATACTTTAGTTGCAAGTGCTGCAGACTCTGATTTGTTTTTTGACCAGGAAAAGCTTGCAAGAGGCCACTCAAAACTGTCTATACTTGTTATTCTTACTCTTAGGGAGTGCACCAATTTACTCTTTTTGCCAGGTACCAGTGGCTTTCTCTCCTCTTTTTATATTTTCAGTGGCCCCTTGCACTTCCCAAGGATGGGTCTAGCAACAGACAAAGTAATTTTGTATCATCTTTTCTATTTCTTCTTCTTCTTCTTGTTATTGTTATCATTTTACATATTCAGAGAAATTTCTCTAGTAATGAACTATAGAAATGATCCCTGAAAGTACAGTTTTTTTTTTTGTTGTTGTTGTTCTTTGTTTTGTTTTTTCCTATTTCTTGTTTGAACACTGGTAAGCCAGCTTGTTGGGCCAGTTTTCAAGTAGCACGCAGCCCCCTATGACCTCTGTTGCCATGTACCTAATGTACAATCCACTTGTTCAGAGGTGATTTCTAACCAGGCTTAGGCCAGAGTATCCATTTCTATATTTCCATTAGGGAATAATTGTTGGTGAGGTGCTATGTGGAACAACAGCCCCTGGTTGTTGTAATTGGTCCCAAATGTCTCCCATTGTCCTGTCTCCCAGAATGCCTTCCATTTATGGGCCATTGATATTTTTTCCAATGAGTTATCCACAGTATCAACCCTTTCATGATTGCTTAGGAATCAGTACACAGAGTTACTGAGTGTGGCTCTTCACTAACCAGGAAGCTCATGGTTCTGCTCATTGGCTGCTATACCTTGTTCTAGATTCTACCCATATGGGCTTGGTGGCTGGTTGAATAGCCACAGTAGTTTACCTGAAGGCTGACTCACACTCAAGCCATCTATATACCAAGCATCCTTGGATAGGTTCCTATCTCCTTTATTTGATGGGGTTTCACTGGGGTGGCATTGGAGGTGATTTTAAACCTACACTATGCTGTACAGGTTTCAGCAGGGACCATAGTTCTGTAGACAGAGGGTTGCATATAAGGTGAATTCTCTGCTGGAGATATGAGTGCCACCTAACCAGAGTACTGTTCTGTGATACAGCTGATGTGGATGTGGTAAATAAGCTAGACAGCTTATTGAGGGTCTACTCAACCCTCAATCAGGTAAGCTGATTTTACTTCCACTGTTGTATTTACAGTTAGGTTCTCTGTTTGCAAGAGGACCTGGTAAACTCAAGGAAATATTTTTCCAACAGGTTATAGCATTGCTGGTCCCCTCACTCTCTGAACAATTCTGACTGGAGGTCAATGGGCATTCATTGATTACTCTCCCTCTGCCAGAGAGCTCTACCCATTTCTTCTTTAGTCCCAGAAACATCTAATTCAAACGGTTTCCCTGTGGTGACCTTTTTTTTTTTTTTTTTTAAAGCTTGTGCTTTTGTCACTAAGACCTTAGAAACACTTTCTCTTTAATCCCCAGTCCCAATGTGTCCTTTTCTTTATCAGGTGGTATAATGGCCTGAGACTTTAGGCCAAGGCGGGAATGGAGGTCCTTCAATATCCTAGCAGACTTACAAAGATTTGACAATTTTTAACTGCTTGGAGCTGCAGCTATGCTTGTGAACCATGGGTACTGGCAAAACCCAAGTCGTACTTGACCAGACTGTGCCCATGAACTTTATGGTGCCCCTGGACTTTCTGAGGGTTGATGGTCCATCCTCTGGTTTGCAGGTGCTGTGGAGCCTTTTATGTAGCTGTGGAGGCTATAGCAACTCTATTTTGGCTTCTAATCCGCCCTGTTGACTTCTGATTAACCCCTGTTTAGGGAATGCTTCTAGACCTGCTCTTTGGTCAAAATGACTTTGACTTAAGTCCTGCCTTTCAGCAGATTGCCTTTCTCTGAGGGGTTGACTTCAATTGTCCTACACATTCCTTCCCTATGGTATCCAGTGTGGACCTGGGAGGTAATGGCTTGGGGATCCACCATCTTTTTTCCTCCTACATCAGTGCAGAAGACATGACTTCTGTTTTTAAGTCCCTATTATATGTTTCTATCTGAGAAACTGGATTTGTCAGCCTCTTTCTTCAGCTTCTCAGCTTCCTTGGGCCTTGGGGATATGATTGTTCCAGGGGTCCTCAAACTTTTTAAACAGGGGGCCAGTTCACTGTCCCTCAGACTGTTGGAGGGCTGGACTATAGTTAAAAAAACAACTATGAACAAATTCCTATGCACACTGCACATATCTTATTTTGAATTAAAAAAACAAAACGGGAACAAATACAATCATGCCGCCTCATGTGGCCTGCAGGCTGCAGTTTGAGGACCCCTGGACCTGCTCACTGCAGAACAGTAGCCTTATGTAAAAGACTCAAATGTGTAGAAGTTAGCAAAATGTCATTCCACGTAATGCTTCTGGCGAATATAGGGCATATCACCAAAGTGACTAGGTTTCTGGTCACAAACGATGGTAGATACTGGGCTGTGTAAGTACCTATGGAGACAAACACCTGAAAGGGCCATTATTGGCCCTCCCAGGTGAGTGCAAACGTGTTCTGGGACTTTGGGTCTAAGAGTATACTAAAGAAAACTTTGCTAAATCCAGGAGAGTATGCTATGTACCTAAATGAGTGTTGACCCTTCCAATTTTGAGCCACATTTGGAACCATCGTGTATGGCCAGAGCCACCTTATTCAGTCGTAAGTAATCAACCTTCATCCTTTAGGTGGGATCAGTCTTTGGTACCAGCCACATCTGCCCCCTGTAGGGTCTCTGTGCAGGATGCGTGTTCCCCACCCTCTCCAGCTCTGAATAGTAACTGTTATCTATTTGTACTCTCCTAGGAGACTAAAGAGGTGACAGTTCCCACCTCCACAGTCCCTCCTCTTAGCCGGAAAAAGCCACCAGCGAGTTTGAGAGTGTGAATGTGGAGTCCTGTCTTTCCCTTTGTTTTTTGTTTTTTTTTCTTCTTCTTCTTCTTTCCCTCTGTCTTTCCACAGCCAGTGGTGGGGCTGCTGCCACTGGGCGGCTCAAAAATTCCCAGGAGGCAGGAATGAATCTGAGAGTTCCCTAGGGCCTCTCAGCAGAAACTCACTCCATTCCATTTTTCCAGCCTCCACGATAACTAAGAGAAAGACAACGGTGCCCTTCTGTCCAGTTAATTCCTCCACCAACTTGCGCACCCTGCTTTCTGTTGCTAGCTAAGCCTCTGTTGCCAGGCGGTCTACCCACAACTGGGCCAACATATCACAGTCCTCCAATGTCTTTTCTGTCTCTTTCAATTGCAAATCCTCCATCAGGCTATTTAAACCTGCTGGAGCTTTTGGAGCATCTCAGTACTCCAGGAGCAGTCTGCAAGCACCAAACGAGCAGGCCACCAACGCCTCACATAGATCCTTGCTGTCATTCAGAATCTTCCAAGGTAGTTCCTCTTTCCCTTAGCCCATTTCTTTGGAATCCTACAGATTATGCCAATAGCCCAGGGGAGCTGGAATCACCCCCAAACTAGAAGCAGGGAAGTTCCCACAAGAAGGTGCTCTAAAATCATCTTTAATTTTCCACTTACTGCTCATGTCCATGACCTCAGGTTTGATTCTTACCCATACGCTCTCATTTTTATCTCTGATTTTTGTCTCAGTTTGAGAGGCTATTTAGATGAATAAATGAAATTGGAGGTTAAAAACAGAATGCATATAATCTAGAGAAAAGCAGCAATTTAAGTCTAAAGAAAAGAAATACGTAATACAAAATAAAACTAAATCAATAGAAATTAAAATATCAATAAAACTAAAAATAGAAAAGCAGATATCTGCAAAGATTGATAAAATTGGTAAATCTCTACTCAGTCTAACCAAGAAAATGTACACATGCACACAAACACACACATTACCACAATCAGAAATTTTAAAAAGGTCATCACTTTTGATCTAAAATTTTAATAGATAATAAAGGCTATGAACAAATCTGTGTTCACAAATTTGATCACTTAGCTATATGGACAAATTCCTTCACAAGCCACCAAAACTCATAAGAAATAACTGAATATCCTGTGTCTATTAAAGAAGTTGAAACAATAATAACCTTCTGAAAAAGAAAGTATCAGAACCACTAGATAGTTTCACTGGTTATTTGTATTAAACATTTCAGGAAGAAATAATACCAATTCTCCACAATCTCCTTCTGCTTCCTTCTGAAAACAGAAGCAGAGAGAACACTTCTTAACTTACTCTAAGACACCTAATATACCCTAATACCCAAGCTAGATAAAGATGTTACAAGATAGAAAAAACAGATCAAAGTTTTTCATGAACACAGATGCAAAAATCTTCTATAAAATATTAGCAAATCAAATCAAAGAGTATATAAAAATAATTATACACAAGAAGCAAATGGGATTTATTCCACATAAGCAAGATTGGTTCAACATTTAAACAGGTGGGGAGCAGTGGCTCATGCTTATAAGTCTAGCACTCTGACAGACAGAATGGGTTGTTTGAACTCAGGAGTTCAAGACAAGTCTGAGCAAGAGCGAGACCCTGTCTCTACTAAAAAAAAAGAAAGAAAGAGAAACTAGCCAATAGTTGTGGTAGCCGCCTGTTGTCCCAGCTACCTGGGAGACTGAGGCAAGAAGCTAGCTTGAGCCCAGGAGTTTGAAGTTGCCGTGGTCTATGATGCCACAGCACTCTGCAGAGGGCAACAAAATCAGACTTCTGTCTTAAATAAGTAAAAATCAACAGTGTGCCTGTAGTCTCAGCTACTCCAGAGGCTGAGGTGGGGAGGATCATTTGAGCCTGGGAGTTCAAGGCTACAGTGAGTTATGATAGCACCATTGTACTCCACTGGTGGGCCACAGAGTAAGAACTTATCTCTTTAAAAAATAATAACGATAAAACAAATAAAATTGAAAAATCAACATAATCCTACTACATCAATAGGCTAACAAAGAAAAATGATACAATTATGTAATTTGATAAAATCCAATAATGCATTTGTGATAAAAACTCACAACAAACTAGAGAGATAGAGGGGAACTTCTTCAACTTGCTAGAGAACAAAAGCAAAAACAACAGAATAAAAACAAAAACACAAAACTAGAGTTAATTTCATACTTAACAAGGAAAAATTGGATATTTTCCTTTTAAGATTAAAAATAAGACAATAAACTTAGTTTATTCTTTCTTTCTCTCTCTCTCTCTCGTTTTGTTTTGTTTTATTTTGTTTTTGACATAGGGTTTCACTGTGTAGCCCAGGCTAAAATGCAGAGGTGTCATCATAGGTCATCATAGCTCACTGTAGCCTCAAACTCCTGGGCTCAAGTGATCATTCTGGCTCAGCCTCCTGGCTAGCTTGTTACTAGGCACACACTAGGCTAATTTTTTTTTTTTTTTTTTTTTTTTTTTAGATATGAGGTCTTCTATTGCCTAGGCTAGTCTCAAACTTCTGGACTCACGTGAACCTCCTGCTGCTTGGGCCCTCCAAAATGCTGGGATTGCAAGCATGAGCCACCACACCTGTCACTTCCCTGGTTTTGCTGGAGAATATCCTACAGAAGTTTACCAAGAAAAAAATCCATGAAAGTTAAATTTTTGGAGATCTTGCAAGTTTCATATTATCCTTATTATACTTTCACAATTTTTGCAGATGTTTCCTTGTGCTTTTATATGAGATGTTTCTATAGAATATTTGTAGAAAAGAGACTTCTTAGTCAACATCACACCTATAAAATTTATCATTTTCACTGCTGTGAAGTAGTACCTGTAGAGCAGGGGTGTCCGATCTTTTTTTTTCTCTGTTGAGCACTGGAAGAATTACGGCTATGTTGAGCCACACATTAAATACACAAACACTAACAAAAACTGAATAGCAATATACTTTTTGTGATATGGGACACCACAATAAGCAAAAGAAGTCCCAACAAAATCAGCATGTGGCTTGCAGCCCACAGGTTGTACAACAGTATTTACTATTGTAGAGTATTCCTATATGCAAGCATTTATTAACCTTTTCTACTTATAAAGGACAATAAACTGTTTCTGATTTGGGGGTAACAAATCTGCACTGAAGCTTCTTGTATATTCCCTTGTGCTTATATATGAGGATTTTTCTAGATTACACACCTAGATATTAGATTTTTGGTTTTAGAGTATGCACACCTTCAACTTTGCTAGATATTGCCAAACCGTTTTCAAAAGTTGTATCAATTTATGTTCCCTCTGGCAGTATGTCATAGTTAAAATTGCCTCATATCCTAAGCAATGTTGGTATTTTGTGTTGTTAATTTTTTGCCACCTAATGGGTTATGTATAAATAGCATTGTCTGATAAATCTTTCTGTAGGCTGCTTTTACAAAGATGTTCTCCTGTATTTTCTCACAAAAAGTGTTGACCTTTTGATTTTCACATTTAGGTCCTAAATCTGTCTGTAGTAGATTTTTTTGTGTGTGTGCATTGCATGTAGAATGAAGGCGAGGGGCATGTTATTGAATACACAATGTTTCTACTTATATATAAAATCACCTTAGTTATATCAAATTTCATATATATGTAGGTCTGGTTTGTGTCTTTGCTTTGTTTCATGGCCAATTTGCCTATCCCACAGTCAATACCACTATCCTCAAGTCAATACCAAGTCAATACTACTTATCTTCTTTCTAAAATAGAAGAAGCAACCCCTAAGCTCCTCCCTCCTACCTCCATGTTTTTTCTTTAACGTTGTCTCAACTATTCTTGGTCTTTTGCTTACCCCTCTTATATTTTAGATTTAGCTTTGCAAATTCAATGGAAAGCTGTATGTGGGTTTTGGCTGGGAGTATGCGGAAGTCACAGGTAATTTGAGAATAATGGACACCTTTTCAATATTGATTCTTTCTGTTTTTGAACATGGCATATTCTTTCTTTTTTTGATATGTTTTATTATTTAAGTAAAAGAAAAGTGGAAAACAAAACTAGTAAGATATTTCACATTGTATTTGAGAAACTAATGCATCAATATCTGATTCTGTGGAAGTAGTTGCAATACTCAGTGAGTTTTCAAAGGGCTCATCAGATATTTTGGCTTTAATTTTACTCTTAATGTGCTTCATTGTTAAAAATGGTTGCTTGCAAATGTAAGTAATTCTAAAAAGTGATGATATGAATAAGGTGTGATTGTGATTGTCAATATTTGTCTCTGGAAGTTAGGACCTATAAAAATCCAGTAAATAAACATGATCAAATTCTCCTTTAAGTTGAATGTTAGATTGAATCTCTATACTTTTTTAAGTTGAATGTTATATCGAATCTTTGTGCGTTCCATTTGAAATTTGGCAGGTAACATTATGTTGACTGAAAATGAAGTGACAAATGCACTAAAATATTATTTTCCCAGAAAACTTGAAATCTGTTTTTCAATTTTTGTATCAAATTGAAAAAATATGGTATAGTCTTTTTTTAAAATTTTTTTTTATTAAATCATAGCTGTGTACATTAATGTGATCATGGGGCACCATACACTGGTTTTATAGACCGTTTGACACATTTTCATCACACTGGTTAACATAGCCTTCCTGGCACTTTCTTAGTTCTTGTGTTAAGACATTTACATTCTACATTTACTAAGTTTCACATACACCCTTGTAAGATGCACCACAGGTGTAATCCCACCAATTCCCCTCCCTCCACCAACCTCCCCCCACCCACCCCATCCATTCCCCATTGCCCCCATTGTTAGGGTATAACAGGGGTATAGCGTTAATTTGAAAGCCAAAAAATAGTTTGATAGTAGGGCTGAGTACATTGGATACTTT